>BQNB010008215.1:0-56188 GCA_026074375.1 Tanacetum coccineum
GAATGTGTTCAAAAGAATCGCTAAAAACGGAGCTATAACGAATAAGATACAACTAAAATGGGTTTTACGTTAATTAAAAGTATATAAGCTTTTATACAGTTGTTGTTAGACATAGTACTTGAATACTGATTCAACCTATATTAACTAGGTTGCATTCGGGCGTTAGCGTGACGCGTTTTTACTTGGGATATTTTGTTATCAGTTTACTCACTCAAGGTGAGTTCATAGCCCCATGTTTTACAATTATTAAATTACAAGTTTTTGGGGTGAGAAACATATGCATGTTTTACAAATTGGACGCAAGTGTACATTTTATCATGATTACGTGTTGCCTAAGTAGCGATAACCCACTATGCCCATGAATCATGAACTGTCAATTACTGGAATGTGAGCGCGAATGATTATAGATAGATCTATTTGGGATTGACCTCCCCGTTCGGGTGACTAGCTATCACTGGAAACGAACGTATATCATGTCGGATACTGGATGTTACGGGTTGAACATCATCACGGGCAATGTAGGCAATATTTATATATTGTATTCAATTATGTCGAGCTTCGGTGTCATGAGCTTAGGCAAACGTAATTGCATTTTGTGATGTCTGCATCTGTTGCATTATCACGGGGAAAGTCTTGCGGTCCTGCTTATACTTTTACATAAACCTATGAAATTCACCAACTTTATGTTGACGTTTTAAAATGCAATGTTTTTCAGGAGGTCATTAAGCACGAGGTGCGAAGGATACATTGGTGGTTATATTTTGAAGTCATGCATTAAAGATTTAGTCGCATTACATTTTGTATATCTGTTATGGGCTGGAAATCTTTGTAATAATAACAAGTAAAGCTTCGGGCTTTTGTAACACATACTTTATTAAATCCAATGTATCAGTTTTAAATGACTTTTTGGTCGTTCTTATATTATCTTGTGTTATTGATCTGAGAAGTAACACGCCCCGGATCCTTATTCCGCTGCGACCCTATTTAGGGGTGTTACATGCTAACAATCTCCCTTGACAATCATTGTCTTGATAATCTTGATATCTTGAAGGAAGATCTTGAATATCAAAGTTTGCGGAAGTCTTTGTCTTTAAATCTTGAGCTTTCTTGATTCTTAAATCTTGATGCTTATAGTATGTCTTTATAGTTTGAGCATGAGCATGTGGTAATGAATCCGACTTCAGCTGGAATGAGGTGTCTCCATCTCCATCTTTATATGAATCCTGAAATAAAACAGTCAGCAATAAAGCTTGTGGATGAATATGGCTTTGTCATTCTTCCGGATTTGGTTGGATTAACCTCTAGTTCCGTGAGGACCAACCTATGATCAGGTAGATTTAATTTAGAAGAATCTCCTTGATAGGGTTTCCAGCTTTAAGCGTAAGATCCTCCAACACATATGTATTAGATTCACCATGCTAGCTTGTTCTCAATATCAGAACGTCTCAAAGCAGACAACACGATATGAGTGAATCGGTTAGTTACTATCTTACCGATTGAGTCGTCAATTCATTTACTGGAACAAGTTTGATTCACATGGAATCAAACCATCGTTTCTTTCTAGTTGACATAAGTTTGATTCATATAGAATCGTACAAGTCACCTACCAAGAGCTTATTTGATGTTGGCTCAAGCATGATTTCCATCTTCACTGTGAATACTTAAGTATCACTCAGATGTTCTGGCAATATCAGAAGGATAATGCGTAGGACTCTTGTTAACAGCTTGTGAACTTATTATTGTTCAACAAGTGTTTGTCATGGACTGTGTCCTGGTGAGATATTATTTTATTGATCTCTTTGGCTCTATACACGATATGTGTTTTGTTTTAGGTACTCGAGCTGGAGCAGACTACCACCTATTTAATATCAATTAACTCAGAGTGAGAAAGTCAATAGAAGTCGTGTGTATCTCCGTAAAAAATGAGACAAGTTTCTATTGAGAGAAACTCAAATGGCTAGGGAGGGTTGTGCATTGCATCACGGGGTCCATGATGTCATTATTTAATATCAAAATTCATCTTTGTGAAAACCGATAGATTATGTATTGACCCGGTTTCTGCCTAAGGTGTAGGGAGGGATTCTTTCTTTTCACCCTTTATCCATACATTTCTTTTTCATTCTTCAACCCCTTCATGCTTACCAAACTCAATACTAACACCATTGTGTGATTGTTTCTAGTGTAGCTCAAATCTAAGACAGCATTATTCCCATATTCTCATTCACTTTAATCATAAGCCTAAGGACTCACTAATTTCTAAGCTAAGGATTTGTCCCTTGGTAGAAAATCCCTCCGGAGTCTGGTTGATCATAGACTAGATTCCTAACCTAACCACCTTATGACTTCAGAATCGTCGTGAAATTAAGATGTTGTTGGGTATAAGATCGTAACCATAAAACCTTTTTCGAGTAACACATTTTGAGTCGTGTAGATCACTTATTAATTTCAGAATCACATTTTAATTACATTTCTCCCCTTATTTTAAATACTAATTCACTTAGTTTTTGAAAAACATTGTGATTAAAATTTGTCATGAAAATCCTGTAGGAAAAATATTATTAGCATGAATTATATGGAACTTTAACTTGCTCCCCCTCAATTTTACATATGTTTGACACCAAAAAAATAATACTAAGTTGTAAAATGAATATAAAATTGAGAGTTAGCATTGTTGAGCACACAATGTTGAAAGATTAGGAACTGTCATTGAAGAATTCTTGAAAAATTGTGCTCAAACACTTAATCATCTTATAACATACAATCTACTGAGTAGTCATCATTATTACAGATTTGTTATTAAGAGATTTTTGATAATGTTTTGAATACATGAAATTGTCATGTTATGATGTACTTAAAATCATTAAAACTTTGTTTTTCAAAAAACTCCCCCTCAAACATTGACTTGTTTTGAAAATGACACCAAATATAGAAGAATTGTCTTGGAAAACTTTATGAGGGATGGAGTGTTGAACACACACTATTGAAAGATTATGAATCGTCAGTGAGAAATTCTTAAAAAATTGTGCTCAACTTTTTGAAAAACCAAATGTTAGAAGACTTCTCTTCTAACTCTAAGGATAAGTGCACTAAAATGTACACTCTCCTTTGTCGTTCGAGTCCGAGTTGCAATATGAGAGTGATTACAAGTCCTAAAGAAAAAATAGAAATGACATGTTTTGAAAGCATTTAAAACTCTTGCTCGAACTTCATTTACACGCCCGTGTCGATGTTAATCAACATTTCTAGATACGTACATGTTATCGATTTCAAGAGACATGTCGAAAAGATTCTTTTTGGAAATTTTTGGTTTTTTCTGATTTTGTATTTTCTTTTTGAAATTTTATATTTTTGTATTTGTTTTTAAAAAAATATGTACATGTTGATGTTTGATGAAATATCAAGCAGATTCGTTTGTCAAAACCTCCAGTTCTGCTAGAGTCAAACATCGCATACCAATTCGTTTGACTAGATACTAAAACCTATCTTCGGGTAAGGCTTTAGTGAACATATCAGTTAATTGGTATTCAGTTCTGACAAAGTACAATTCAATTATACCGTTTTTAACCTGTTCCTTTATGAAATGATATCGAGTATGGATATGCTTGGTACGAGAGTGTTGTACGGGGTTGCACGAGATTGCTATGGCTGACTGAGAGTCGCAGTACAACGGTATTTTGTTGTAGTTGGAGCCATAATCTTGAAGCTGTGTCCTCATCCACATTACTTGACCATAACTTGCAGATAATGCTACGTACTCAGCCTTTGCTGATGACATTACAGTACAATCCTGCTTCTTTAACATCTAGATGACTAACTTATCACCTAGGAACTGTATTCCTCCAGAAGTTCTTTTGTGAGTATCAACGCATCCGGCATGGTCGGCATCTGAAAAAGCTGTTAGTTAAAATCTAGAATCCTTCGGATGCTAGAGTCTTATGTTAAATGTACCCTTAAAAATATAAGTATCGAAAGATCCTTTCTGACCTCTTTGAGGTGTTTTGCTTCGGTCTTGCTTGATATCTTGCACAATAACATACTGCTTGCACTATTTCTGGTCTACTAGATGTCAGATACATAAGTCACCTGATTTTACTATGGTAGTCAGTTTGGTCTACGAGTGTACCACTTAAGTCTGCATCTAATTTAGGTTTCGTAGCCATTGGTGTACCAATGCTTTGTCCTTTTTCCATACCATATTTTTTAAGTATCGCTAAAGTGTACTTAGCTTGATTAATAAAGATATCACGTAGGGATTGGTGGATCTGAAGTCCTAAAAAGAATTTCATTTCCCCCATTAAGGACATCTCAAATCTACTGTGCATTAATTTTTCAAATCGTTTAGAAAATTTAGGGTTTGTAGACCCAAAAATAATGTCATCAACGTAAATTTGCACAAGTAGAATGTACTCCCCGTATCTTATCATGAATAGAATCGGGTCAATGGTACCTTTAGTAAAACCTTTGGATATCAGGAAATTTGAGAGTTTATCATACTAGGCTCTTAGAGCTTGCTTTAATCCATATAGTGCTTTCCTTAAGAGGTAAACCTTTTCTGGATGATTAGGACCAACGAACCCATCTGGTTGTACAACATAAACCTCCTCCTTCATTGGTCCATTAAGAAATGCCATTTTCACGTCCATCTAATAAATTAGAAAAGACTTGTGTGCAACATATGCGACGAAAATCCGGACAGCCTCCAAACGAGCAACTGGAGCAAATGATTCCTCAAAATCAATACCCTCTTCCTGAGCATAACCCTTAGGTACAAGTCATTCCTTATTGCGAATTACAGTTTGGTCTTCATCCTTTTTGTTCTTCCATAGCCATTTTAGCTTGATTACGTTCTTGCCAAAGGGTTTGTCGACGAGTTCCCAGACTCGGAGTCTGTCAAACTAATGAAGCTCTTCCTACATTGCTTTTATCCATGCAAAATCAGCCATTGCCTCCTTAATGTTTTTTGGTTCCACAGTACTTACAGTGAGTGCGAACATACGCATTTTAGGATCAGTCGCAAGTTGTCGTCTTGTTTGCACTGGCTTGGATGGATTTCCACGAACTTGAGTTAACGGATGATCTTTTGTCCATCGATATTTGGAATCTTGTGGTTGATTGAAGGTATGCAAATTTGAGTTACCAATATTGCATGAGGAAGACTCAGCAACTTCTCGTAGCGGGGTACAAAAAGGATTGGTAAATTCATCTTGTTGGAATTGTGCATCTTCTTCTTAATTATCGTTGTTTTCCTCAGCATTAACATTAGTTGGAGTTGATGGTTCTGTTGAAGAGTGAATATTCGTTGTGGGTGTTGTTTCTTGTTGAGCAGAATTGTTGGCGGGAGAAGAAGACTTGTTGACATTTGAAGCACCCGTATTGAAAAATTCATCGTACAGAGGACCGAAAAGAAGTTCCAACTCTTGTTGTGATGGAGCTGTTGTATCTACTAAAGGAGAAACATTATGTAGTTGTGGGACGGGGTCAGAGTTGTCATAATCTGACGCCTTTTGTCATTGGGGAACGAGGCCTGAAGTGTCATTAACAACAGACGTCTCTGACATCTCTTTGATCTCATCAAATCTGAGATGTATGGATTCAACTATTAATTTTGTTCTCTTGTTGTAAACACGATATCCATTTGACTAAGTGGAGTATCCTACCATAATGCATGGATCCCCTTTTTCTTTCATCTTATCTCGATTTTCACCATCTCTAGTTAGGTAACAAGTGCAACCAAAAGTGTGAAGGTGTTTAATTGAAGGTTTCCTGTCATTGATGATGTGATATGCTATTTTTTCATGTGTCGGGATGATGATAGATCTGTTTTGAGTATAGCATGCGGTTGCAATTGCTTCAGCCCAAAAGAACAAAGGAAGTTATAAGCTGAGAGCATCGTTCGAGCAGCCTCAACAAGAGTGTGGTTTTGTCTTTCGAAAACGCCATTCTGTTCAGGTGTTCGAGGAGTAGAAGTTTGATGCTCAATTCCTTGTTCTTTAAAGAATGCATTGCAGTGTCTTGTTTAAGAAACTCAGTGCACTCTGTCAGTCGAAAATTAAAGTTACGTGGGACTTATAGATTTCTTTTGTATCATCGTGAGTAAATCTATTTATAACTTCTGGTTTTTCATCCTTGATCATAGAAAAGAGACAAGTGTATCTGGAGTAGTCTTCTACCAAATTACCGAATACTTTATTTCTTTCTTTTATTGCTAGCAACCCGCATTGGACTACATAAGTCCATATGAAGCAAATTTAGTCGTCCTTTCGAACTTGGAACATCCTTTGTCTTGAATGAACTTATTTTTGCTTTACTTACTTCATAAGAGGAACATAGTTGATCCTTGACATATTTCAACTTTGGTAACCCAATCATGACATCATTCTTTGAAAGCAAGGTGATGTAGTCGAAGTTAAGATGATAAAGTATTTGATGCTATAACCATGCTTGAGTTGGTGAGGCTTTAGCCATGAGACATATTGGAGTTGATGAATTTGTTTCTTGAAGAGAAATTGTATAGAGATCAGATCCACAATTACCGGTGAGTAAATCGTTTCCTTGAAGATCTCTAACAAAACACGTAGATTTCCGAAAAGCAACCTCCAAATCCGCATCACAAAATTGACCAACCGAGAAGAGATTGTGATTTAGACCTTTAACGTAATAAACCCTATTGATCATTATATTTCCTTGAACCAAATCTCCATAACCAAGAATTGGATCAAATTGATCAGTACCAAAACAAACGGTACCCAGATATTTTTCAACAAAATTGCACAGAAGCGATAGATTGCCCGTAATGTGCTTTTTGCATCCCGAATAAACAATGAATAGGATGAGTTGTACAATATGCAAGAGAATTAGAGGACGATGGAATACATGACAAATTAGATCCTACCGTATTTGTGAGTTTCAAGACATTAGTTATCCTAGATGCATTATCTATGGCAAAACTAACTCTCTTTTGCACATTTTCATTTATGACTTTAGGCGCCCATTTCATTTTTGTCTTAGGAACCCATTTATATCCTGATGGGCATTGTTGTTCTATCCACTATTTCCACGCCTTACTAGTTTTCTCATAAAGCATCCTATAGTAACTCTTGGAATTCCAGACAGTGGAGTCTGATGCAACTGTTTTCTTACGTGGTGTTGCAACAGGTTTGTTCGCTTGACTTTTGGGTTTTCTAGTACTAATAGGCACTACCTTAGGCTTCTTAGTTCTAGCATTCAAGTCATTCAAATATTTAGAAATACAAGCATCATGATTCGAATTAAACACACATTTTCCACAAGTAGCACAAACAACATTAACATTAAAGTTTTGGATTTTAAACTGTCATTACACGCAGTTACAGACTTTGATTGATTAGAAATACTAGAAATCCTATGGTGGTCTTCTACTTTAGTCTTCTTAAACTTCACTTGACTAGTGTTTGGCATGACATTTTCTTTCATTTTATTGCTCTTAAGCTGTGGTATGCTAACATTAGTTCTGTGATTTACTCCTGTAGATGTAGACACGCGATAATTAGTATTCCTAAAGGTCCGAGGAAACTGTGGTGATCTAGTTTGTGTTGTCCTAGTGTCAATTCGATACATGCCTAGTTTAATCACATTTGTGTTTCTTACAGCTTGCCTTGCTGTTTGAGGCAAATTCTGTGCAATAACTGTTTTTGATAAACCTTCTGACACATTAGTTTTGGGAACCGACTTTGTCTTTGAAAAGTGTTTTCTCTCAAGAGAATCTGAAAAAGGAGCTGGTTTACCTAAAACTGATGGTTTTGGAATCCTTTGAGCATTTGATTGTCAAACAACAGATGGTTTATAAAACTTAGTTTTCATAGATTTTCCTTTGCATTTTTCAATGAGTTTCTTTAACTCACATATGGCAATGTCCTTGTCTTGCAATTGAGCTTTCAAATCTTGTATTTCAAAATATTGTTCACGTTCTTTTAGAAATACGTTTGACGCTTTTTCTTTGCAAACTGTGTCATTTTTCATTTGTTCTTGACATTGTTGTAAAGTGAGTTCAAGAGAAATCGAGTGTTTTTCTAATTTAGCAAAACTTCATAAAAGCTCAGTATAAACCTCTTTACTAACAAATTCAGTTTGTTTCGAAAGCTTTTGTGCAAGACATTCACATTCTTTGACTTTATGAAGATATAAGCATTGCAATTCAGTGTGCGCATCTAAATCAGATAACGAATGCAAATAAGAACACATAACATCATTAGACACACATTCTTGCAAGAGCATATCATACATGTTTGAAAATTCTGCTTTATCAGATTCAAGTTCGTCAATTTCTTTTTCAAGGGATTCAACGTACTTTAAATCAGCATGCATTTCTTGCTTAAGTTCATGAACAAATACGAAACTATCATTCTGTGTCTTAAGGGCAAGAGGCATCAAACATGTCTTAATTAGGATTTCCATATCATGAGCAGTTGGGGCACGAAAATGATCCTTTGAATGTTTTACCCAAGCTTGATCGACAAGTTCTCTAAGATGATTTATGTTGTTCGTCATGACATTATATGCTTGTCTACTTTTGCTTATTGATTTGGAAACAGGTAAGAAATTGATGTTTTTGAAAATATTTGGTTTTGTTTTCACAAAATATTTTCTCCACATTTTCTTCCTTACTTCATTTGCATGTGCTAACTAAACAAGATATTCCTGGGTCGGAGGTTTGAAAATTTCATAAAGACTTTTTAGCTTTGTGTAGTCATAGGGTTTCACTAAGACATTATTCAATTTTGATCGACTCTCTCTTTCAAAGGTCAGTGTCTCTTCCCTATCGGGGACAAGTCTGTTTGCAGGATCAGATTGGTCATGTGGGATCTCATACAAACATGGTTTCTCATATTGAGCCTTTTTGAGGTACATAGGAATCAAAAGGTAGGTCTTTCATTAAATGTTGGGCATTTGGGTGCTAACATATGAATGGTCTGGATTGATTGCTATTTTGTAAACAATTTTATTCAACAAAACTTTAATTGCTTTTCCATTGAAATCATTTTGTCAATATCCTTTTCTTCCTTAAGTTTCAAATACTTTATTACCTTTGTTTTCTCTTTGGCAAGACCTTCATAATGTGACTTAGTTAAATGAACTCTGTTTGGGGACTAAATATGGGTTTCTCTTGACAACTGAAATTTAGTTAGGATTTAAGTTTTAAACCTTCTTTTATGTCAATGTCTTTTTGAGCTAATAGTCCTAGAGTTTCATTTAACTTATGTTCAAGTTTCTCATAGTCAATAGTACGGTCATTTAGGTTCTTATACCTCTCAAACTCAGTTTGTTTATTTTGAAGTGCAACTAGACAACTATCCCAAATACTATTAGATTCCCCTAGTGTTCTACTAGTTTCCGCAAGAATAGATTATACACTCAGTCAAATTCATTGTAGCAAGTGTTGTGTTTGCTTTCTTTAATTGCTTTTAAATATTTTTATTTTCATCGACATCAAGTTATAAATTTCCAATTAAATTAGCAAGCGCAACATGCTCATCATCACATTCTACATCATTTTAGTCATTCTGAATATCATTATCACACATATCAGTGAATCAGGAATGACATTACTATCATCCTGTTCCACTAAACATGTGTTACTAGTGGATTCAGGTTGCTCAGAATGATGTGTTTCATTGGCAAACACATTATATCCAGCATCGTATTATACCTGTTCCAATGATTCAAAATTAGTTCCTGAATCTGCTGTATGAACCTCTTGGATCTTTGCCATATAGCTGTAATGTGCTTCCAGTTCTTGTTTATCAATCTCTTCATCCGTGTCTGCTAACCAATCAGATTGCTCTGCTTGTAGTTGAACACCTTTCTCAGTTTTTTTGCACAGCAATATCGTTTCCTTGTAATATGTGGAGTCTTTAACCCTTTTTGGTTTTCTGCATTCCTTAGTAAAATGACCAAATTCCTTGCAGTTGAAACACTGTATCCCAGACTGCTGCACTACTTGACCACCTACAGTCTCCCTAGCCCCAGCAACAGTCATTGTCCTCTGATTCCCAAACTGTCCAGTTTGATTGTCATTCTTGTATCTTGGAGTAGTATCCACATTCTTGTTTCTGGTGTTTGAGGAAGTTCTGAGGTTGTTGTTGGTAGGTTTGTAGATCTTCTTGAAATACTTTGCAATGAGTGCCAAATTCTTTTGCATTTCCTTATCCTTCTGAGCTTGTTCAGGATCACTGTCTTTTTTAGAAGCTGAATCAGATGGAGGTGTGATTGGTTTGGCTATCTCTTTACATTTGTTTCTGGTAGTTCCATGAGATTTGGTTAGAAGTGAGGCTTTTATTGTTGGTGCATATGATTTGTGAGGCTTTGGTGCTTGATAATAAGGATCTTGATATGGTTGAGCAGTAGCAACACGTGCTAATGGATTAGCATTCTTGGCTATTCTTTCAGCATGGAGTTCATTAACTTCTTTTTGATATTGTTTCAGAGTGTCAAGGGAGCTTGTGATATGAAATTCATCCATTTGTGTTGTAGGTAAGGAAGTAAATGAAGAATGTAAAACATGTCAAGATCTTAGGCTTGAAAATGAGATGCTTAGAAAAGAAGTATCTAGTCTAAATCAATTTAATGATAGTAGTCATTCACTTAAGAAAATAATAAGTTCTCAAAAACATTCCGGAGACAAATCCAGTTTAGGATTTAATTTTACCAAAGGATCACCTAGCGAAACCAAACAAGTAAATTTTGTAAGAGCTCAAGAAGTCGAGTCGAAAGAAAATTTGATAGAATCAAACCCAAACTCAAAACCAAAATTTATACTTTTAAACAATACAAATCTTTTTCCTGAAGACTTACATTTAAATCAGAGATTTCTACAGACTTTTGATTGACTTGACTAACTAAAGCATCACATTGTTCTTTTGATTGAATGTGTGTTGGTTTGATCGAGTCATAAAATTGCTTATAGGTCTGTTTCAAATATTTTTTCTCAGCAATAAGCTTTGACACCCTATGATCCAATTCAATATTTAACGTTTCAATCTCTTCTATGTCCTTCTTGACCTTATCCTGATTCATGTTTCCATTTAAAGATTTAATTCTCTCCTTCAACTTCTTTATGACCGTGTCTTTCTTTTGGGGCTGAGCTTTCAATTCATTTAATTCAAAATATTGATCAAAATTTGGAGCACTTTGATTTTAAACAGAATTGTCTCTTTGAAAAATTTCCTAATTAAGTTGAGTATCAACTTCTTAAGAGATGCAATGTTTTTCAAGAGTGGTAAAACTTCTGAACAGTTTATCGTAAGTCTCTTTTTCAATGAAATCCTTTTTGTTAAGAATCTCAGTCTCAAGTTTGAGACACTTTTCACATTCATGCATATTCACATAAGCATTATCCACAGAAGAATTCATAATGATGTTCACTATATCTTTGTTGATGACTTGTTCCAAGAGTCGTTCGTTTTCATTTAAAACTTGATTCATTTTAACTTCAAACGTTTTTGACTCAAAACAATGTTGTTCCACAGCCTGTTCCATTTAATGAAAGACATTTTGGACTTCAGAAAGTTCATCAATTAAATATTGATCGAATGTATTGAATAAGTCCTTCAGTGCTTTTACAAATAGAATTATTTCATCCCTAAAATAAGCTTTTGTATGTTCAAACCCCCACGAGCCCTCAGTGATGGCTGTGGCCATTGTTCATTCTTTGACAACCACGTCAAAACCAGCAAGATGGTGTTTAAGTTTCTTCAAACTCGTATTTACCCTGCTGACTTTAAGAAGTTCTTTTGGAACCTCAACTTTGGTGGGTCTACAAGAAGGACTAGGATCTGAAGAATTCATAGAATTCTAAGACCAAAAGGCTTGTTCAGCAGTTAATTCAGTTTATGGGTCAAAACATTTTTCAAAATCTTGAGAAAGTTGGTTGAGAACAGCATAATCAACTGGTGTGGTATTAACTTTCTTTTCTAAAACCATTAGATCCTGTTGCTTTAAAAGCATTTTTGAATGACTCTCTTCAGCAAGCATTAGGGTCTCTTCGAAGTCAGGAATCACAATAGCACAAGTGTTCTTAATGACATTACCATCATAAAGCTTTGGTTCCAACTGCTGAGCTTTCTTCAGATTGAAATGATTTTGAAAACCTAGGGCTTGTTTAGTGTTATGGTCATAGAAAAACTGTGGTTTTGTCAACATATGAACAGTTTGTGCTGATTGATCTCTTTTATAAACAATATTATCCAGCTGTTTAATCTTCTTTTCTAAAGCAATTTCTCTATCAATGTTTCTAGATTCTTCTTTCTTGAAATTATTTTTTAGAAGAGTAACTGTTTGCATTAAAGATTCCTTTTCTTTTAATTGTTCAGAAAGAGTTTGTTTAAGCCGATCAATCTTGACAGACTATTCACATGAATCTGAAACATTATCTTTACATTTTAAATCAACATTTTGTCCTTCTTTCAAAACTTTAACTTGTTCTTTATATCTTTCAAGCTTAGCAGTTAAAGTATCATTGACACATTTATTATCCAGATTAATCTTGGTGCAATTAGTTACTTGGGTTTTCAGTTGTTCAATCACATATAATATCAGTGCATCTTGTTATGCAGATGATTTAGAATTATGAACAGCTGCATGTTGTGATTCTGTCACATACTAAGAATAAGGAATGATATTGCTATTACTGGTTATTTCAGTCTCTTAATGGTTTACAACATTCGACTGTTCAGAAGACGGCATCACCTGCACACCTTGATTAATCATATTGTTATCCACATTATTAGGATTATGTACCTCAGCGAGAGCATCTGAACCATAATAAGATAAATTCGCCATGAGAGCAACTTTGGCAGTATTAAGTTCATCACAATCAGAGTCATATGCATCCAAATCATTAGCTTGATAAGCAGCATTGTGAGTAATGACAATCTGTATGGCTTGACCTTCTGCAGTTTCTGGATCTGCTAAAAATGCTAGTTCCTCTTCTTGTAGAATTTGACCATTTGCTTGAGCTGTACCAGCCACACTTTATCCTTAAACCATGAATCATCTCGTTTCCTTTTAGGTTTAGTGCACTGTTTGGACATGTGTCCTTCCCCTTTGCAGTTGTAACAAATAAAGGTCCTTTGTTTCCTCATAGAATTGCTTCTACTTGCTCCTGGAGTATAGGTCCTAGTGGTACCTGTAGCAAAAGAAATTTGTTTCCCCTGTACTGGTTGTAAAGTCACTCTTCCATCATTAATAGTAGCTTATTGCCTAGGGTTTGACGAATTCCTCAGCTGGTTGTTGGTAGTAGGATAGCGAGATGTGATGATAATTGATAGGAATGACATCATGTGGTTGATGGCATCAATGGGATTGTTACCTTGCTTGAACACTGGAACAGTTAGACCTGAATCTAGTTGAGGAAATTCAGGTTGTTGGTGTTGTTTGTTAACAGTGGGAGCATATTCCATTTGAGGGATGGATGATGGTGGTGAATTAACGTTATGGTGAACTGATGATTGATAATCATTAGATGGATAAATGATTGAAAGAGTTGTTGATGATTGATAAGGTGATCCATACTGTGAAGACTGATATAGTAAGACTTGTGGTTGAAATTGAGAGTTTTGGTATGAGTTCTGATGAGTTTGATAAGGAGACTAGGTCATCTGATGGGGTGCAACTAAAGCAAGAGGATCTGATTTGCGTTCATGCATTAAACGAACTTCATTTGCATAAGATTCATGTTGTACCAAATAAGCATGAAGCTGATCAATATTAGTTGTGTGCAAGTCCCGAACCAGTTTGACATCGGTCACAAATTTGCTCCACTCAAGAGGAAGAGTATTAAAAAACTTGGTGTTCACTTAAAATTGTTCCAGTTTCACATTGTAGATGTTCATGTCATTGAGTAGCAGTTAAAATCTCAAGTAGAAATCACGTAGTGTTTCCCTTTTCTTATAAGCAAACTTATTGAATTCATCATATAGTTTACACTCTCTTTCCTGTTTCGTCAATGAAGTTCCTTGCATGAGAAGTTGAATTATTTCCCAAAGTTCCTTGGCGATTCGATGATTGCTAACAAGTGCATAGACCTCTGGTGGTAATCCTTGGAGAATGATATTTGTTTCTTTGACATCACAATCAGCTTGAATTGCATCCATAGCAGATAACTTATAGTATTTTCTTGGTCTAGTCACTCTATTCTCCTTAATCGTAGGCCAAATGAGTGGACTATTTTCAATGGATTCAAGAACCATTCATCCATGTTGTCTATTCATCATGTATAGCTCCATTATGCTTTTCCAAGAATCGTACATATCTTTTTCCAACATAGGTGGATGATTGTCAGCATCCGAAAGAATCGATTTGTCAGCAAGAGTTGTCATTGAGAATTTGTATGTTAAAAGATTACTTGTTTGATCGAACGATGATTGAAAGAAATTGTGTTTGCCAAATAACTGCTAATTCGGTTGCTGCTAATTTGGTTGCCAAATAACTGCTAATTCGGTTGCCAAATAACTGCTAATTCGGTTCTGCTAATTCGGTTACCAAAGAAACTGCTAATTTGGTGCTGCTAATTAGGTTACCAAAGAAACTGCTAATTTGGTGCTGCTAATTCGGTTACCAAAGTAACGGTTAGTTCGGTGCTGCTAATTCGGTTACCAAAGTAACTGCTAGTTCGGTGCTGCTAATTCGGTTAACAAAGAAACTGCTAATTCGGTGCTGCTAATTCGGTTACCAAAGAAACTGCTAACTCGATGCTGCTAACTCAGTTGTCAAATAAACTGCTAATTCAGTGCTGCTAATTCGGTTGCCAAAGAAACAGTTAATTCGGTGCTGGTAATTCGGTTGCAACTAGTACGAAACTCAAACTTTTAAAAACACAAAAAGACACATTTTTTTATTGATTTTTCCTAAATTTTCTTGTATAACTAGTATTACTAAGCCTATAGGTACTTTAAAAATGAAAACTTTATGGTTTTTAAGCCAAAAATTTTGAAATCAAGATTTGTACTTTTTAAAGCTTTTCGAATACAAAAGATGAACAAAGATGATGTTTTTCTTGAATCTAAGCTTGTACTCCTATATCCTAAAGATACTAGATCAGATTTACCAAGGTAAATGATCCTTTAGTGTACACAAAGGCTTCGAAAACAAAGAAAGAACAAGAAGAAGGCGTACGGTGTAAAAGGAAAAAACGAACCAAACAAATCAAACACAAAAACTAAGCAAATCACTTCATGGCTCTTGATACCAATTGAGGAAAAATCAAATAACATACAAGGTTATAGAAAGAGAGGTGGTTTTAGAAAGAGAGTGGTTGGATGAACATTTTAGAGAGAGAAAGAAACATGAAAGGAAACTTGTATTATGTGTGTGAAATAATGAACAACCAACCACCTCTTTAAGGCATGAAGAGGTGTATAAATACTTTAATATGGTCGGCCCATGGATAGGCTTTACAAGGACTTTTCATGGGCTTTTCCTAACTTGACCTATTAAGGTTCCAAATAATACTTAACGAGCTAACGACAGTTATCTATGGAGTGACCGATACTTTCCTAGGATTTTCGTATTCCTAACAAATAAAAAAAGACATTACATAGAAATAAAAAAATACGAAAAAAACGTAAACGTAAAAATACATAAAGTTAACTAGTTTGTGATGGATATAACACCCGGACTCGTGCTTTTGGGCGTTGATGATAGCTGCGTCGACCGGATCCATCCCGTTTGTGTCGATTTGTAGCACTCGCAAGTCCTCGGAAATCTTTTGAGAATTGTATAAATTAACTCTCGTGTTTTCCTCTCCCTCGATAACCTCCATATTTGCCTTGTGGTCTAACTCGTATTGTTGTTGCATCATTTCTTGAAACATTGTCGGGTTCGAACCGGAATTAGCGGTCAAGTTTGACGAATGTTGACTCTTAGCAATTCGTTGTGCCCCGGGTGGCTGCGGCAACGATTTTTCTCCAAAGTGCTCGGGTTCCTCGTCGGTAACCCGAAGACGATTTCGTCTTGCCAATGTCGATTTGGGATTTTCCCACTTGTGCTTGTCTTTCAAAAATAGTCAAGCGCTCTTGTGCTAAATTCCAAACTCGTGTGTGTTTTAAACAATATTTATACCCTCGTTAACCAATCTTCATCGTTCTCCCCACTCATAACATGTGTTTCTTGCACTAACGAATTAAACTTATGAACATCTCGATTCATTGGAGTTTACTTTCCTGTCAATATGTTCTTGGTACGAGGCGTGTAGTTGTTTTTCTTGGATTCCTCATTGTATACCTCGAGAATTTTAAACAAAAACGTATCATTTTTTTATCCGAACCTACTTTTAGATCCTCGGATATTTGAATGAAACATTCCGCCAAAAGCAACTCCTCACCTTGGCTCCACAAATGTCGAGCTCGGGTCCATTCGGCTTGCGGGTCTTTTGTTTTTTTTCGACATTTTCTTGATACACTCTCCTTTTGTTTTTTTCAACGTCGGGGTCGGGACCGGCTCGTTTTCGTCTTGTAGGTGGAAGGATTGTTGGTCGGAATGTGGTTGGGAAACAGTGGCTTGGTTTGGTTGTTGTTGAGAAAATCGGTTATATTGCATTTGCATTTTCCATTGGTTAAATAGCATTTGTTCGTCGAGATTAGCATATGGGTTTTGGAAGTTGGGATAGTAAGGCATTTGGGTGTATGGAAGTTGAGTGGAGGAGGTCGGATTGTTGGTCGGATTCGAAGACGAGCCCAGAATTTGGTTTTGTCGGTCGTTTAGCATACCGGTAATCCATGGTTGGTTGGGATTCATTTTGTTGTGAAAAAAATGAGAGATGTAAAAAAAATATGTTATAAAATATATTGGAAGTGTGTGTGAAGTAAGAAATAATAAGGTATTTATAGGATTTTAAAGGGGTAAAACTTTGATTTTTTTTTTGGTATTTAATAAAAAAAAGGTAAGAAAGGCTCCCCTACCGTTTTATAACGGTCAAATTTAAAAATTAAAAAAAAAATTAACCGCGTGAGCTGGTCACCATGGTGCGAGAGGCCATGACGCTAGACCCGGTACCGTGCACCGTACAAGATGCTCGGCTGATCATATGACGTCACCCATACCAGCCAGCGTACCCTTTTCTCTTAGAAGTAAACTCGTTCCAATAACTCTATAGAACCCTTGCCGTATGCACCACTGCAATGTCATTCATAGGAGTGGAAAATTAGGGCATTTCAAAGTCAATGGTATTTTTTGAAGCATCATGACAAACCAAAGGTTTAAACTTATTGGAAAAGGCACCTTTTTTCATGTCTAATCTTTTAGAAAGAAAATGCATCTTTAGTTTCGTGTCAACTCTTCTATGAAATTTGTGATCACAAATTGTGGATTTTAATTTGTTTTCTTTCTTTTTGCGTGATCCCGGTGGTCCAAATTTATTATTTTAAATAATTAAATGAGTGTCAAAGTTTTCTGCTAATTAAATGTTTTCTCTTATTCACACATATAGATAGTTAGATTAGATGCACACATTTGTTCTCTTTCGCATGTTTGAAAATAGCACTAGCTAGCAAGCAACTAATAATCACTTGGTTGACAACATTAATGGGCTTCGTTTTATCTCTAGCAACCAGCAACCATATATTGCCCGACACTATCATGAATCAACGCCCATGGTCACTTGTCAAATCGCATTGGTCGATTAATGTCGCATCAGATGTCTAACATATTCAGACTTGCAATCGGAAGTAATTACTGGTCAACATCTTCAATTTAAATCGTATATGTATGTATTACATATATTAATTAATCAGTATATATATAGCTAGTATTAGCTACCATATGAATTTGTCATCAACACATAGAAAAATTCATTTGTACGTTTAATTTCTCAACGTTTTGTAGATAAAATACTCGAAAGACCAATGAAATAAGTTATTGTTATGAGGTGAAATCGTTTTCCGAAGGTCAGTTAAATGTCACACTTGGAGTGATATGATCTCAAAGATATTATTTGATGTCGTAATTCAAAATATTTTCGACATGTATTTTTTTTAGGTGCAACTCCTTCCATAATTATGGGTGGATCAATGCATAACTTTATGGTTATGGGGTATCAAAGATTCAACTCTTGACGTTGTGCTTATTAGGTGAAAAATGTCTGACTTGTTATGA
Source organism: Tanacetum coccineum (assembly GCA_026074375.1). Classification (NCBI taxonomy): domain Eukaryota; kingdom Viridiplantae; phylum Streptophyta; class Magnoliopsida; order Asterales; family Asteraceae; genus Tanacetum; species Tanacetum coccineum. The sequence continues at coordinate 18,127 of BQNB010008215.1, forward strand.
GCTACGCGTAATTGCCTTGACATGTTTCTTTTTGTATTTTGACTAATAAAATGCTTTAATTTTCTGTAATAAAAAGTCACGATAAGGATTAATAATCTTTTCACCGTGTTCCTGTTAAACCAAAAGAAGATTTTATTACAACAAATACACACGCACATACACGCAGACACTTTGATTCTTTAATAGACACACATAGATAATAGATTCCGCGAAAATTTTCGCAGTAGCCCGTTGATACGTGTAATCTAGTAATAACCTTGACAAAAAAAATCGATATAACCTTCTAAATCGCGCAGAGCCCAACGATTTACTTTTGACACGAGTCACTGTTTTAGGCAGAAAACCTTAGAAATTAACGACTTACATGCAATACTTGTGAGCCCTATTGTATTTTTATGTAGATCGCGCATATGTAAACGTGATTTAAAAAAAAGCTGAAACTTGATGCTCGTCAGAATATTGGAATTATGCATGTAGATCGCGCAACCTGCGTGGCGATTTACTTTTTTTTTGTCTTCTAGAGTTTTGCAGATGAATAGTAACGCACAGTATGATGGAATGATATATCACTGCAATAGTTTGTCACTTATGAATTTGAATACGGATATAAAGGAAGTGATAGTAAGTAAAGGCAATGGAGATAAGTATGTTTTTCTCCTTAATTAGTTCAAAAGAACACAGAAGTTGAAGTATATTTGAAGAGTTTTCGTTGTTAGTTTTTCATTTTGAATTGTTACCGGTTTGCGGGTAGATCAAGTATGGTGATGGTGCGGTATTTTTTTTAAAGGTTTTTTGTTGTTGGTGATTTCGTGGGTTACCTGTTTATTATCAGATAGATTTGAGCGATTACGGGGTATAATATTTTTATTTTGTATCATTTAACTATTTTATTATCTGATGTATATATGTGTAGTAATATATTGTTATTTATTTATTTGTTTATTTAGGTACCCCGTGTTCTTGTTACCTGTAGAAGTAAGTTAAAGTTGCTTAAAACAATTAAAACAAAAATTAGTGGCACTGATCGGGAAGCACTTTTAGGACAATCCCTGGTTTTGGTGGGTATTAAATCAAACTATATTATAGAGAATTGTAATTAATACAATTAAGTTAGGAGCGAACAAATTAATGATATATATGAAAATGTTCCTTGTATTACCATAAAATAGAGACTTATATACCATTTGGGAGAGAGGAATTCTGCTTAGTAACTGGGTTAAGGTTTGGGGTCTAGAATTGGGCTGAGTATGACACCAAAGATCGTATTCCTTTTAGGCAACGGGTGTTTCCGTCATATTTAGATGGACAACCTATTACAGGCAGCGACATAGCAAATATGATTCTTGACCAGTCATTTGATCAATTATACGACGACAATGTTGTTAGCCTTTGTTGTCTAGGCATATTGCAGCTTGTTATATTAGGTGTGAGATAGACCCGTGTTTTTCCCTAACATGGATGTTAAGATTAGAAATGAGAAAGAACTTGGACAAATATCCTTGGGGATCATATTTGGCCAACATTGTACTCACCAACATAGGAACGCAAACCGTCAAACGTTGTTCCCTTTATTGTCGCTGACCTAACAAATGAAGAATGAAGCGAAAACGTATCAATCTTTGGATATACTTGGACATTCAAGGTATGTCAAAAATAAGTTTATAATTTTTAATTGGCCATTTAAGTTATATGTATAATGTAAATTAATTGAAACAATGTGTTTTTTAGACTTGAATATTGGAGTCTTTTCGAGTAACTGCGATTAGGTATTTTGATCGTACAATCGGTATCTAGTGATGCAGCTTGGAGTAAGAAAAGATGGAAATGGTTATGGGACACATGGTTTATCCTTTTTTCAAGTGAGTTTTTTATATAGTTTAATAGTTTATAAGATGATTATGTATTTATTTAATGTTACCTCAAAAATATTGATCGAACATGAAGTTCTTCATTATGTATTTTAGCTCTCAGGTCAAATCAATTAGTGTAACGATGAAATAGAATAATTAATCTGGGGGGGGAAAAAAATAATAAATCGGCTCGATAGTTTAATATAATATTGTATAAGTTTCGGGTTTAATCCCCACGCAAAACCCGAGCTCCGAGTCTAGGAAATATCACGCGCGAACCACATTCAATGTGTAGGTGATATATAAGATATTTTTTGCACTTAGAAAAAAATATATCTCTCTCATTTTTCTAAATAAATCTCTATTTTCTCTCTCCAAACTCTCTCTCTCGTCTTTCCTCTCAAATCAACTCACTTTTTTATCTCTTTTTCTAGTTCGATCTGATGAGTTATATAAGAAGAAGTGTTTAATCGGGATCCTATAATTGGCAATCAGAGCTTGCTGTGGATACCGTGAATTCGTTTCTTGTGTGTTCAAAAAGATTGAACAAATACATGTGACCATTTTGAAGCCAAAAAAAAATCAAACCCGGATTTTTGTGCTTAGATGTGTGAATGTTTATGTTATTAAGCAAGATCTAGGCATAAGGTAACTAATTGTGCAAGAGAAATCAAGTTAAAAGGTCAAAAAGGGTGATTTTTAGGCGATTTTTGGTGGAAAAAGTCGTATATTTCGTCGTTGCGTTTTGACTCTCTGGCAAAGTTCTTGGTTGCGTTTTGATCATTGGTTGCGTTTTGATCATTGGTTGCGTTTTGACATTGGTTGCGTTTTGCTCATTGATTGCGTTTTGGTTCATTGCGTTTTGATTGCAGGTTGCGTTTTGAAGACATGTATTGCGTTTTGACTAAGGAATACTCTGCCCAATTTTTTATTTTGTTGCGTTTTGACCAAATCTCAAGCTGCGTTTTGACCAAATCTCAAGCTGCGTTTTGATTAAATGGTCATTGCGTTTTGATTCAAAAGTCACTGCGTTTTGCTTAAATTTCGTTGCGTTTTGATTTAACTTTCAAAAAAAAAAAAATCTCAAGCGACATTTTTTTTAAGTAAAATGAAATTTTTTCTATAGCTTTTTTAACTTATTTTTACGTCAAATCCAAATTTTGGTAATAGGGTAAAAAAAATTTCCGGTCGACACCCTTTTAGCGACACTTTTTTCGGGAAAAATTAAGTAAAATAAAAAAAAATTCTATAGCATTTTTAGCTTATTTTTACACCAAATTTAGATTTTGGTAATAGGGTAAAAATAATTTTTTTTATAATCCAACTGCGCCGAATTCCAAACAAACCAAAACCAAAACCATCGAGAAGGACTTAAACTGCACAAATCATTCACAACAAACAAACCATTAACTACCAACGATCATTCATTCACGGTTATCTAGTGATCTTGTAAAATCCCGTTAATCATTTGTCGGTTTTGATCATAGACGAGTAAAATCCCGTGAACGTGAATTGCATACAACCACAATTTCAATCACATCATATCCACTTAAGATCCAACAACTTTCACACTTCATAATTCATAACCATTCATTCATCATGTCTACTCCAGTCAATACATCCTCAACAGATAGTCAAATGCACAACAATATCATGGCAGCTGGTTCAAAAGATCGTCCACCGATGCTTGGACCAGGAAGATATTCTCAGTGGCGTTCACGTTTTCTACGATACATTGACACTAAAGCAAACGGTGAATATCTGAGGAAATGCATATTTGATGGTCCATACAAGCTAACTAGCGTAGTAATTGAAGCTGTTGCTGCAACAGTAAATGCTCCAGCAGTACCAGAACATGACGAAGCTGAGACAGTACACAACATGTCTGAAGAGAACAAACTGTATTTTAAAGCTGAAAAGGAAGCTATTTTCTTTCTTCTAACTGGTATTGGAGATGAAATCTACTCAACTGTTGATGCATGCAACACTGCTAATGAGATGTGGACAGCCATTGAAAGACTACAACAGGGTGAATCATTAAACATTCAAGACGTCAAGACTAATATGTTCTGGGAATTTGGGAAGTTTACTTCTCGTGATGGAGAATCCATGGAGTCGTATTACTCACGGTAATGAATTGAAAAGGAACAACTTGCAAGTTACCACAATGCAAGTGAATGTTCAATTTCTTCAACAGCTTCAACCAGAATGGTCAAGATTTGTGACGCTTGTCAAGCAATCAGAAAAAATAGACACCATCTCATATCACAGACTATTTGACATTCTCAAGCAGTTTCAGAAGGAGGTTAATGATATTCGTGCTGAGAGAATAGCCAAAAGTGCAAATCCATTAGCACTCATTGCGGCTGCTCAACCATATTCAGATAATTACTATCAAGCACCAAAACCTCAAAGATCAAATGCAACATCATCTTCCACAAGACAAAGTGCATCTACCAGACACAAAGGCAAAGAGGTCGCCAAACCAATTACACCTCAATCTGAGTTTGTCTCTAAAGAAGACAGTGATCCCGAACAAGCTCAGAGGGACAAGGAAATGCAAAAGAATTTGACACTCCTTGCAAAGTATTTCAAGAAGCTCTACAAACCTACCAACAACAACCTTCGAACTTCTTCAAACTCCAGGAACAAGACTGAAGATACCACACCAAGGTATAACAATGACAATCAGTCAAGGCAGTTTGGGAATCAAAGGACAATGACAGTTGCTGGGGCTAGGGAAACAGTAGGCAGTCAGGTAGTGCAACAGACTGGGATACAGTGCTTTAACTGCAAGGGATATGGGCACTATGCAAAGGAATGCAGGAAGCCAAAGCAGGTTAAAGACTACGCGTATCACAAGGAAAAGACGATGATGTGCAAACAAGCTGAACAAGGTGTTCCTCTGCAAGCTGAGCAAGCTGATTGGCTAGAGGACACGGATGAAGAGATTGATGAACAGGAAATGGAAGCACCTTATAGCTTCATGGCAAAGATTCAGGAGGTCTCACTTGAAGAATCCAGTTCTACTGGTCAGCCATTGGAACAGGTACAAAATCATGATGAAAGTAATGTGTTTGCAAATGAAAGACGACATTCTGAGCAACCTGAATCCATTAATGACACATATGTTTTGGAGAAGGATGATAGCAATGTCACTCCTGATTCATCAAATATATTAGATGAATGATCTATCAGGTTTGACCAAAACCGCTTATAGAATGTGATGACGAGCACGTGCTGCGATTGCTCATTTAAAATGCAAATATTACTCTTGATACTAAGGAAACAAAACATTTAAAGTCAATAAAGAAAGCAAACGTATCATTGACTCACGAATTGGAAAAGTGCAAAACTAACCTTGATGAGACTAGTAGGGCTTTGGGAGAGGCTACTAGTAGTCGGGATAGTTGTCTTATTGCACTTCAGAACAAACAAAATGATCTTGAGAAGTACATAGCCTTTAATGACCGGACGATTGATTATGACATTCTTCAAACAAAGTTAAATGAAACTCTAGGACTATTAGCTCGTAAAGACATTGACATAAAAGAAGGTTTAAAAACTAAAGCCTATGAAATTTTGGTTGTCAATCAGAAACACGATGAGTTAGTCAAAAAGAGTCTTTTGACAAAGTCACAACTGGAAGGTTATCTCAAAGACAAAACCAAGGTCATTTTGGATTTAAAGGTTAAGGAAGAGAAGGTTATTGACAAGATGATTAAAATGGACAAACAATTAAAGTTTTTAAATGAAATTGTTTATACTCGTAATTAGTCAATTCAGACCATTCATATGTTAGCACCCAAATTCTTGACATATAATGTTTTAACCAACTTTGGCTAATCCAAGGTAACCTCAAGACACAACTCAATTGAGAAGCCCTGTTTGTACCGAGATCCCATATGATAACTCTGATCTTGCAATCTACGAGATTTCCCCCCAATAGGGAAGTAAACCATGACTCTATGCAAATGATAGTAGATCCATAATGAATAAAGATTAATGTAACATAAACAGAATAGTCTTTCTAAAATATTCAAAGCACCCCACTTATATCTTTATCAGGTTGGAACGCGCCAACAAGAAGTTAGGAGGAAGACAATGTGGAAGAAACGTTTGTTAGAACAAAAACCAACATTGCTAAAAACATTGGCCTTTTCTACCCGTTTTCGAATCCCATTAGTTTAAAATAACAGATTTTTAACGACATGACATTTAACATCAATTAATTTAGAGAAATTGTTGATCAAGCTTGGTTTAAACATACTAGTGATTATTTTCGGGTGCCAACTGCTAAAGATATAGAAGTTTTGATAAAAACCTTATTAATGCCTCTTTCCATAAAAACTCAAAATGATAGTTTTCATTTTGAACATGAACTTAAAATAGAAATTCATGAAGATTATGAGAACGTTAAATCCCTGAAAAAGAGTGACGAATAGAAACTGAAAAGGCTGATTTTTCAAACATAAATGGAGCTCTACTACTACTTCTCGAAAAGTGTGTGTCTAAGGATGTTACATGTTCATATTTGCATTCTCTGTCTGATTTAAATGCTTATGCTGAATTACAATGCTTGTATCTTCATAAAGTCAAAGAATGTGAATGTCTTGCACAAAAGCTTTCGAAACAAACTAAATTTGTTTAACAAAGTAAGTGCATAAAACACTTTCTTAAAAGAGTTTTGCTAAACTTGAAAAACCACTTGATTTTCTCTTGAACTTGCTTAACAACAATGTAAGAACAAATGAAAAACATCTATAGTTGCAAAGAAAACGATCAAATGTATTTCCGAAAAGAATGTGAACAATACATGATAAACAGGATATGAGAAAGCTCACATCAAACAAAAGAACATAGCCATCAGTGAGTTAAAGAAACTCATTGAGAAATGCAAAGGAAAGTCTGTGGAAACACAGTTTGATAACCATCTTTTGTTCGCCAACCAATGCACAACGTTTTTCCAAAACTATTAGGTTAGGAAAACCGACATCCTTTTCAAATTCCTCTGAAATGAGAATTTACAAGCAAAATATTCGGATTAATAATAAAACTAATGTGCCGGATGTTTGTTTAAAACAAGTCACTCACAAATTTTCCTCAGAATAGAAAACAAGCGGAAATACACCTCGAATGGTGCCGTAAAAAACCAGGAATGTATACGAATTGCACTACACACAACATATAATAGAGAACCGCAGTTGCCCTCATCATTCTAGGCATACTAATCCTCACTGGCTAAATCTTCGGAGTAAATCAAACTACTAGTAGTTAGCAGACCAACAACTTTAGTGCAATCAAGTTAAATATGAAGTTGTGCAAACAATAGTCAAGTGGAAGTTAAAAAGAAGGAAGTAGAAGACCATCATAGATTCTAGTATTTCCTAAAAAACAAAGTCTGAAACTATACTGCGTGTAATGATCGTTCTAAATCCAAAACATCGAATGTAATGCTGCGTTTTTTGCTGAATGTGGAAAAATGTGTGTTTTAATTCAAATCATGAGAGCTTTGTTTTTTCCTAGATACATGAATGACTTAACCCTAGAACTAAAAAGCCTAATGTAGTGCCTATTAGTGCTAGTAAACCCAAGAGAAAAATGAACAAATATGTTGCAACACCCTATAAGAAAACAGTTGCATCAGATACCACTATTCAGAAATCCAAGAGTTACTATAAAGAGTTGTATGAGAATACAAATCAGGAATGGAAATGTTGGATAGCTAAGAAATGTCCATCAGGATATAAATGGACACAAAAGCCACATAGGACCAAAAAGATATGGATGCCTAAAATCAGGAAAGAGGATGTATCAACAAGTATTAATCCCACTATAGACATTGTCTCTAGGATTACTAATGTCTTGAAGATATCAAATTCCTTAAGATCCAATTTTTCCAATGTTCCATCATCCTCTAATTCTCTTGCAGATTGTAAATATTTTTAGAAAAGCAAAATACAAAAATATAAAACTTCAAAAAGAAAATACAAAATCAGAAAAATAGAAAATTTCCAAAAAGAATCTTCTCGACATGTCTCTTGGAATCGATAACATTTACGTGCTTAGAAATGTCGATTAACATTGACACGGGTGTGTAAATGAAGTTCGAGCGAGAGTTGCAAATAGTTTCAAAACATGTCATTTCTAATTTTCTAGATAGCTTATGTGCAAATATCAGTACATAACCCGAACTTCATATAAAGGAAGGTTTATATCTTATCCTCACAACGAGAAAATTAATGTTTCTCGGTCTTGAGCTGTTCTTACAAGACATTCAATGTTTTTAGCTCAAGAAAAAGGATAGTGTACGTTTTAGTGCGCTTACCCTTACCGTTAGAAGAGAAGTCCTCTAACATTTGGTTTTTCAAAAAGTTGAACACAATTTTTCAAGAATTTCTCAATGACAATTCATAATCTTTCAAAATTGTGTGTTCAACACTCCAACCCTCACAATGTTTTCAAAAGACAACAATTTCTCAATTGGTCCTATTTTTGAGGGGGTGTTTTTCGAAGATGAATGTATATGGGAATAATGCCGACTAAGATTGAGCTAACACTGGAACAATCATAACAAGGTGTTAGTAAAGACGTCTTGGTAAGCATTGAAGGCATTGAAGAATTAAAAAGAAATGTAAGGATAAAGGGTGTAAACAACGACAAGCCCTCCACACAACTTTAAGCAAAACCGGTCAAATACGATATGCGTTGTTATGGCTAGTTATTTTGTACAGCCTACTAAGTATTACGGGTAACTCCCGGCTAGTATGGCTTTAGGTTGTATATATTCTTTTATCTTGTAACCTAATCGTTGTGATCATTTTGTATCTGAACCAATCATGTATGTTTTCCAATTATATATGGAATGGTGGTATTATGTCATGTCTGTAATCGAATTTATTATGAATGAATGTCGATTTAGCTACACCATTGTTAATTTTAATTCAGTTGTGCATTTCACTGTGTGATGTGATCTCATTTTACTTATTGGGTATATGTCATGTCATGGTTATGATTTTATGAAATCTAACGGGTATTATATTTTCTTGTGATTGAAGAAAATGGCACCAAAAAGAGCCACGAGGTCAAACATAGCCCCAGAAACAACCAACACCACATCTGTCACTAATGCCCAACTTCAGGCAATGATTAACCAAGGCGTTACTGCCGCTTTGGCAGCACGTGATGCAAACACGAATGGCGTCGACAGCCACAATTCAGGAACAGGTGCTAGGAGAAACGAGCGAGCCACTCGTGAGTGCACTTACCCAGACTTCATGAAGTGCCAACCTCTAAATTTCAAAGGCACAGAAGGAGTTGTCGAATTGACTCAATGGATTGAGAAAATGGAAACTGTGTTCCGCATAAGCAACTGTTCTGTGGAAAACCAAATCAAGTTCTCCACTTGTACTCTTCTGGGAAATGCTCTAACGTGGTGGAACTCCCACGTTAGGACTGTTGGTAATGACATTGCTTATGCAATGACCTGGACTGAACTGAAGAAGAAAATAACTGACAAGTACTGCCCAAGGACCGAGATTAAGAAACTCGAAGTCGAACTGTGGGAATTGAAAGTGAAAGGTACCGATGTGATAGGGTACAACCAACGTTTTCAGGAACTGGCACTGCTGTGTGGTAGAATGTTTCCTGAAGAATCTGACAAGATTGAGAAATATGTCGGTGGCTTACCTGACATGATCCACGGAAGTGTAGTAGCATCCAAGCCTAAGACAATGCAAGAGGAAACTGAAATGGCAATCGAGGTGATGGATAAGAGAATCCGCACTTTTGCTGACCGACAGACAGAGAACAAGAGAAAGCCAGATAATAACTAACAACCACAACAACACCACTAAAACAAGAGACAGAACACCGGCAGGGCTTATGCTGCAGGGACTGTTGAGAAGAAACAATATGGAGGATCCAAACCCCTATGCTCAAAATGCAATTATCACCACGATGGTCCATGTGCTCCTAAATGCCACAAATGCAACAAATTTGGCCATTTTGCTCGTGACTGTAGAAGTACGGCAAATACTAACAATGCTAACCATCAGAGGGGCACTGGGTCGGGTCAGAAGCCTACTTTTTTTAGTGTGGAGCCCAAGGACACTTCAAGAGGGAATGTCCCAAGCTGAAGAACAACAATAACCGTGGTAACCAAGTTGGAGGTGGCAATGCTCCAGCCAAGGTGTATGCGGTAGGGCATGCAGGGACAAACCCAGACTCCAACGTCGTGACGGGTACGTCCCTTCTAAACAACCGCTATGCTTCTATCTTATTCGATACTGGTGCTGATAGAAGTTTTGTATCCACTACATTTATCTCCTAAATTGATATCCCACCAACTGCATTAGATCACTATTATGACGTTGAACTAGCCGACAGGAGAATAATTAGGTTGAACACTATCCTTAGGGGTTGTACATTAAATATCCTGAACCACCCATTCAACATAAACTTAATGCTCGTAGAACTTGGTAGTTTCGACGCTATCATTGGTATGGATTGGTTGGTAAAGTACCAAGCAATCATTGTGTGTGCCGAGAAGATCGTTCGTATCCCCTAGGGAAATGAAACATTAACTGTTCACGATGACGGAAGCAACCGGGGACACGAGGCTCGTCTGCATATTATCTCGTACTCTAAAACACAAGAATACATGCTAAAAGGATGTCCAGTCTTTTTGGCACATGTTACTACAAAGGAGGTTGAAGTAAGCCTATAACTGTAAATCACTAACACTGCACTACTAACTCGTCACGGGAAAGAATATCCTTAACAACTTACTAACACCTCACAACCATACAACTATCAAGATACCTTCTTCTCCACTAGTCACTAATACTTAATAACTATACAAATAACTAAATCCAACTTAAACATCTATTATACAACTGACACATGACTAGCTAACCTAGAGAAGGTATACAAAAATAACAACTAAAACGTCACTGTAACTTATATCTATATGATTTACGCTCTAGAGTGTTACTGATTGTAATAACTACGAGACTAAAGACTATAAATTCACGTATGTCTATAACTTCTACTATATACTTCCTTCATTAATAAATACGTCTACACTCTCTATCCACTACCTCTATCCTACTAACTAAACTTTTTATACACTTCCAACTTACTATCAACTCAAATTAGGCGTAAATGTTACTACCTCACGTTCATGAACAACTCTAATAAGAAACTTGAAAATCTCATAATAAGTCACTATCGTAACTAATCTAACCTTAAAAGCTAAAACTTACTCTCACTCGTAACTCATGAACCTAACACTAACTAACAATGTCCCACTATAACTACCTCTACCTGACTAATAATTTTAACTCGCTCACAATAATATAACTGAACGTTTTCACTTCTCATCACTGAACTAAAACATGCATTCACTGTGCATACTACTAGACTGCCTCTTATCACTTTACATACTGCGAGTATAGTAAACTACTGACTTGACTCCGACTCATAACTATGCTTAGGGTAACTAAAACACTACTAACTATTAAAAACTGAGACTAATACTAGACTGATAATACTCTACACTTAATTCAACTTTAATATCTTACCATATCTTTAATAAATAGACAAACTATCTTCCTCTACGTACATTGAAAACTAACTGGCTAAATACTGCATAGTCACATCATGTGTGGGGGGACTGTGTAAACTAACTAAGACGCACTTACGTGGTACTAACTGACTACCACACTGGTGAATAACTCCACTACACAAATATTATGTCACTATTGAGAAACTCTAAGGAAGGACTATCAGTAATCACTTTGCTTCAAAGATATACATCTAAACCTCACCATTAAACTACTAAAACACTAAAATCTATACTATCTAAATAGCGACTGCTACAACAGAAAGTTGAATCTAACTCATACATACTAGTTCCTGTCACACCACATCATAGGACGATCTCTTACTAAACCTAACATAATACGTTTAACTTCACTTATACTTCTTTCTACATCGTGTAATTAACTATCTAATCGTCACAACCACACTATTATCTTGTCCACATCTAACTGGTAACTACATTTCTAACACTCACTAACCTACTAGAAACTACATACTGTCTCACTATGATCTCACACACATACTTTGTACTAACCATATATAATACATGAAACGAAGGTTAGACTACAGTTCTCCATCTAACCTCTTAAATAAATTTCTCACTATTTATAGACACTCTAAATAACACTGTCACTACTACATCAAATACCTAACACCCATCAAAGACAGATCACTAAACCTAGTGGTCAACTACACTACTAAACAGGTCCACTTACAATTAACTAAAAAGCTTATCACTAACCTGTCACTACTTGCAGAGCAACAGCTACTACTGTAAGCACTTATAAAACCTCCTAACTCACATGACAATTCTACTCTTAGTCGTAACACATAACTCGAAACTTCCCCTAACTATGCACTGCTGTTAGAACCACCTACATACAATTCCATAATCAGAAATCACTCATCCTAAAACCTAAAATATTGACGAAAGGACTTTCAAACCAAACATACATCCAGAACTATTACTCACGCTACATCTCATAACTAACTTTACTCACTTTAATAACTCACTCTACTTCCAGCTACACTTGGGACTAAGACTTCACTAAATTACTACTATACAATTTCTCTCTTTGACACGTTGTACTACCAAACAACTTGACTAACTCTACTCCATCTTAAATAAGGTCTAAAGAAACAAATGTACGAACTAACTCACTCACCTTTATAACAAAACGTGACTACAACATTAAAAACTAAGACCACGAACTAATACAAAAACGTATGAGAAAACTAAAAAACCTATCACTAAAAATCACTCTACCTATATGACGAACTCTCATCTCACTGACTATAGACACTAACTCTTCACAACGTAGAAACTTACATAATGAAAATATCAAAACTTAACACTATACTGACTTAACGTACAGATGCTTTTAAACAAAAACATGACAGAAGTATAAACACTAGCCTTTGACTCTACTAACAATACATAAAAAACCACAAACTTCTTAACAAAGCTTCGACCATTACTAACTCAACATTTCCAAGCACTCTCTGAAAAACTCTAAGAATACTTACTATACCTTAACATCACTCGATAATACACTGACACTTACACACCCTCACTGCAACATTTCTCACTTACTCTTAACTTTCACTTCAAAAAAATAAACTACAACTTTGTCTCTATACGTGAGTCACTCCACTAAGACGTGATCATTGTCCTATGTACTACTAATAACTACACTTCCTTATATATAACTACTTTAAAAAATTCAATCTGTAAACTTCTCAAACGAATGCGACTCCCTGAACTTATTCCCCAGTCTCAAACTATTAATGAATGACAACTAATAAAAAACTAAAACTAAATAAATAACTAATCACTATATTAAACAAACTACTAACAGAAACTACTAACCTTACACACACCTTCACTATCAAAGTTTTTATCTGTGTTACTACAATACATATCACTACTCAGTCAACTATATAACTGAAAATACATAAGTACTCTCCTTCACTTCTACGTTACTCACTCATAAATCATTTTCCCGTATACTAATACTAACTCGACTTTACAAATAAATTTCTCATACTACTCAACTAAACTACACTGTTTCAAAATGAACGTTGCAAACTAGAAATAGACACATACGAAATAAACTCTACAACTCACAACACAATTACAGCTTACGTCCTCACATTCACTAGCACTCTGCCCATATCTTAACTTACTCACTAATACTCCCCCTTATTGTCTTCTACAACACTGAGCAATCTCAAGAAACTTACAGTTCTATGTACTAAACACTTGCATCCTTCTAACTTATTAAATACACAAGTTAAAAGGACACTAAACAAGCTGTTTACTAAAATTAACTCTTACTGCATAATAAAACTTATTACGTTAAAATGTATATCACTAGACATAAAAAAAATTTCTCCCATTTGTCTCACTGAACTAAAACTATAAATACATCCCATGAAACCATGTCACTAGAACATTAATCACTTCAACCTGAAGCTTAAAACAGATCACACTCTGTCACTTCTCGAACCGCTGATTCATTAAGATATGATGTAATAATGAAAATCAGGTGAAACCAAAATTCCTGCAGAAAGTGTTGATAGAGACGTGTTTGCTATTGCATAGAATTTAATTGCCAAATTTAAATTTTTTGGATACTGAGGAAAACAAAACCGATTTTAAGCAATTAAAGAATGTTATATAGATCACATCTGACTCAAGAAAATGAAGAGTGCAAAACTAACCTTGATGAGACTAATAGATCTTTGAGGGAGGCGACTAGTTGTTGCAGTGTGGATAGTTGTCTAAATTGCACTTCGAACAACAAAACATAATGGGGAATAAAAGTTGAGAAGTACAAAGCCTTAATGACCGGTAACGATTGAGTATGACATTCTTCAAACAAAATTAAATGAAACTCTAGTAGCTATAGCTCTAAATAGACATGAAATTAAAGAAGGTTTAAAACAAAAGCCTATGAAATTTTAGATTCTCAAATCAGTAAACCGATGAGTTTAGTCAAAAAGAGTCCTTTTAACTAAGTCAGAATTGAAGGTCAACTAAAATGAGAAAAGTAAGGTCATTTCGGAAAGATAAGTAATGAAGGAAGAGATATTGACAAAATAATTGAAATGGACAAACAAATTAAGTTTTGAATGATATTCCTTTATAATAACGCAATCAATTAATTCAAAACCCTTCAGTGATGTTATGCACCCAAAATGTGCAACATATAATGGTAGATCAAACCTTGCATAATCCTAAGTACCTCAAGATAGCTCAGATCTGAAAAAAACATGTTAGTACTGAGATCCCATATGATACATCTGACATGTAAAACTGATTTTGCCTCACAAGGGGAAGAGACAATAACTCTTAAAAGGAGAGTATATCAAAAATTTATAAAGACACAGCTGAAACCTAAGATTACCCCATATCAAAACAGTTTTATGAAATTTTCAAACACCATTACCAAAAACCTATCTAGATCCAGGTTTGAACGGCCCTAAGAAGTTAGGAAGACAATGTGTAGAAAATACATTTGTTCGGACAAAGCCAAACATTGTAAAAAAGGTTGCCCTTTCTAAACCCGTATCCGAAATCCATTAGTAAAAGTAGACAAGCTACAACGAAATTTACAAACAACTAATAAAAAACTTTAATCATTTTTAGAAACAATTTGTGAACAAGCTTGGTCAAATCATACTAGGACTTCTTTTAGTAACCCAACTCTCATGAATGGATTTTTGGATATAACATTATTGATGCCTCTTTCAATCAAAACTATAAATGACAGTTATTGTTTTGTTCATGAACTAAAAACGGAAATGCATGAAGACTTTGAGTACGTTGAATCCCTTGAAAAATAGATTGACAAACTTAAATCTGAAAAGGCTGATTTTTTAAACATATATGATCTATTTCTCGAAGAGTGTGTGTCTAAAGATGTTATATGTTCATATTTGCATTCTCTGTCTGATTTAAATGCTCATACTGGATTACAATGCTTATATCTTCACAAGGTCAAAGAATGTGAATGTCTTGCACAAAAGCTTTCGAAACAAACTGAATCTGTTAACAAAGAAGTTCATAATAATTTGTTAAAAAGTTTTTTAAACTTGAAAAACACTCGATTTCTCTTGAACTTGCTTTACAACAATGTAAAGAACAAATGAAAAACAACTCAGTTTGCAAAGAAAATGAATCAAATGTATTTCGAAAAGAACGTGAACAATATCATGAAATACAGGATTTGAAACTATCAAATGCAAGTGATAATCGATTTATATACACTATAAAATATACTATAAAATAATATTCCACAGAGCAATTAAGAAAATTCCCTAAGGAAAATTCACTCTTAAAAAAATATATATAATATAATATATAATACGTATATTTAACCGGGTAAATACGATCACCCGGGTCGTTTCCCCAACGACTAGTGAAATTGAAACCTTGTTTAAGCTTGGATTATGATTTGAATAAGCGAATGGATGATTTGATAATCTAAAGCAACAATTAAAATGGATAATTAAAAACAATTAAACAATAAAAAACTAATAACGGGAAACAAAATAAAACGCGACAAGTAAGCACCTACTAAATTTAAACCCTAAAAATGCAAATTAAGTTTCTAAACCTAAATTATGATAAAATAAAATTTTAAGAAAAAGAAAAATATTTTTTAGATTATCTTTGAATTTTTTTAAAATTAAAAACTATTTAAAACTAATTAAATTCCCAGAAAAAATAAAAATAATTGAATTAAATTTTCTTCCTAAATAAAATAAGTTAAAAAAGAAAATTTTTAGAAAAAAGAATTAACTATTTTTTGTCTTTTTAGATTTAAAGAATATGATTTTTTTAAAGATTTAAACTAATTAAAAACTTAAAAATAATAAAAATATTAAAAAATTAATCCTAAAAATTTTATAAAAAGTGCAAAAAATTACAAAAAATAAAAAGCCCTAATTTTTTACTTTTTATTAAAGACTAATTAAACTAATTAAAACTAAACCCTAATTATTAAATTAAAAACTAATTAAAAACTAACTTAGGGACTAACTATGCAAAGACTTAGGGACTAACTGGGTAACTAGCTAACTAACGAGAAGGACTAACTAGGTAAAACTCTTAACAGACAAAGGGCTAACCTAGTTAACAAAGAAATTAGAAAATTACATAAATGGTCCCTAAATACCCACCCCGACAACAAACTAAGTCCTACTCTAGGCTTAAAAATAAGTTGAAATTCAAAAGTGCTGTTTAGGAAAAACTCAAAAGAGAAAAGTTGTAGAATAAGCTGGTGGGAGTAACTTTAATAAAAGCAATAGGTGCTGAAACCCAAAGATAAGCTCATAAACAGCTTATCAATAAGCTGTTTACAGAAACAAGGGCTTAACCTTTGGTTTTGCTTTTAAACTTATAAAAAACTCAATTTAAGCTAAATTTTAAAAAGGAAAGATGATTTGGAGAGCTTATGATGTGCTTATTCTAAATGTGAAAAGAAAAAAATGTCTAAATTAGACTGAACATAACTAAACTTGTAAGGCAAAGAGGTAAACTCAGACTTAAGCAAGAAAAGCTCAAATTCAGCTTAAGAAAATAAGCTCAAAAAGCTGAATCAGAAGCTAAATCTTTGCCTACTTATCAATCAACTAATAAGAAATGAAATTAAGAAAGAAAATCAGATACTACAACTTTTGAAAATTCAAAATTAAGAAACTAATCCTATTCCTACTGTTTTTTTTTTTTTTGCCTTTTAGAAACTTTTAAGCTAGATTATACCTAGGATTATAAGCAGAGAAATCAAAAATAAATCCTATTCTATATTAAGCCATGCCTATAATATAACCTACTTGAATTTAAGAACCTAAGACCTAAGCTAGCTACCCTAAAAGTTGAAACAAAAGTGATAGCAGGAACTGATAAGTTCTTGCTGATGCACTTTGCAAAATGCAAAAGCAACTAGTGCAGGTGACCTTGTGGTCTCTACTGCACTAAACACACTCTCTTTGAGTGTTCAAACTTAAAACAAGCAAGGGTTAAGCCTTGGAAGGCTTAATTCAAAATTCACAAGCAAAAAGTAAGTAACAAACTACCCTGGTGTAAAAACAAAGATAATAAGCCATAACTTTTGAAAATTAGCAAACTAACCTTTAAAAACTCTTAAACTACTGATTTTAAATGAAAACTCAAATTACTAAAGCAAATTGCATTCCCTAATTTGACTTTTTGAGGTCAAAAGTACTTAAACTAAACACTCATTTACTGGCAGACAGATTTAAGAAAACTTATAAAGTTGAAATCTACTTATTAAAACTACAAAACCAGATAACTAGGAGCTTATAACAACTGGATTAAACATAATTTAACAACTGATTTAGCTAGAATCTATGATCTAAGATATTATACTACTATTTTTGGATTTTTTATAGATTTTATTGACAGAATTGAAAACTAAGATCTATGACCTTTTAAGCAAAAACAGATTCAAGTTAATGACTATTAAGCAAAATATGATAACTAAAAGTACAAATAAGCAGACACAATAAGCAAATAAGCAATTAAGAGTATATTATGACTAGTTAAGCTAAATTATGAAAATTCAAAGAAAATTTTAAGAGGAAACTTACATTGACTTCTAGCTAAACAAGAAGTTCCAATTATGGCAGCTACAAGCTCCCTAGCTTATTAATAAGCTAGGGTATAAGTCCATGGGGATCCTTCCTTTATAGATCCCCCTTCCATAAGCTAATAATCCAAAATGCCAAAGGTAATTAAGATTTATAATGCGTGATATTGAAATTACAGTATGATTAAGACTAGTTGAGCTCTATCATGAGCTTATAGACTCATGAGAGCTGAATTGGGCTTATAAAAGCTTATTGAGGTTTTATGAGTAAAAGTGAGGAAAATTTAGAATGGAAATGAGAGCTTATGACAATTTAAAACTAACTTTTATTAATAAAAACTGAATTACATTACTCTTAAAAGGAAATTACAACTGATTAAAAAATGAAATTACAATAAGCAAAAATTAAGCTATTTAAAAAAAACTAGAAAAGAAAGATGTGGCTGTGTGTGATAGTGAGGGCTTTATATAGCCACTGATGAAGCTTCTAGTCCCTCTTGCCTTGCTCTACACTTCTTTCAATCATCACCACACGATTTTCCCAATCATTGGATCTTTATTATGGTTCGTTAGATCACAAGGTAGTCACACGGATTGCCAAGCTGGCAATCCTTGATGTGACACCTTGTGCTACTTATGTGAGTGAAAATAGAGTAAATCCCACTTCTCCCTTGTGCTTCTTCATGTGTGACGTGTCCTTTTGATTGAGTGAGCTAATGAGGGCTTGTGATATGACTAATCTCTCCCTTCTGTCTTGCTTAGGAGCTCAAGAATTGACCACTTTGTCCCTTGATTTTGAAAAGCCCCTTGTTTTGACTATGGTAAAATATGAAAATGATGATGAATAGTGCTCGTGTGTTCTTAGCGCCAAAATCTTTGTTTTAACTGAATAGGGCAATATTCGGTTTGAACTTTAGGTTATATGCAAATGTGGTCCTTGTCTTTTATTTATCAAAAGTGTAGTGTTAAACTACTTTTGAAATTTGCAATTTTGGCCCTTGTGGTTTATTGAAAAGAGAATTGGGCCTAAGGTTTGGGCTTATGGGACTAGCATTTAGATCCGAATATGTGTGTTAGAGGGTATTCAGGCCATTAAGAGGATCTACAAGAGTAAATCACACTACTAGTGTTAGCAGACCACAGCTTAAGAGCTATCAAGTTAAAGATAAGGTCGTGCCAAACAATAGTCAAGTGAAGTTTACAAAGAAGGAAGTAGAAGACCACCATAGGATTTCTAGTATTTCTAAGAAAACAAAATCTGTAACTGTGTGCAATAACACTACAAATTCCAGAACTTCAAATGTGAATGCTGTTTGTGCTGAATGTGGAAAATGTGTGTTTAATTCTAATCATGATGCTTGTGTTTCTAAATACTTGAATGACGTGAATGCTAGAACTAAGAAGCCTAAAGTAGTGCCTATTAGTGCTAGTAAACCAAAGAGAAAAACGAACAAATCTGTTGCAACACCCCATAAGAAAACAGTTGCATCAGATACCACTATTCAGAAACCCAAGAGTTACTTTAAGGAGTTGTATGAGAATACAAATAAGGCATGGAAATGGTGGATAGAAAAGAAATGTCCATCAGAATACAAATGGACACAAACGACACCTTCTAGACCTAGTCTTAAATGGAAACCAACGGGTAGAATCTTTAGTAATGTTCGTCTTAGGTGGATTCCCACAGGAAAGTTACTCAACTCTTGCACGAGCAAGGTTAACAGTGAACCCACGCATGTGGGAATAGTAGATATCCCTCATATTCATGCAAGCAAACAAACTCTGGGTTTAAGTGCAGGTAAGTCATTCAATGGTTAAAAGCAACAACGAATTGACCTAAATGCAGATGCACTATATAATGAAAAGCAGGAAAATCTCAGAGCGTGGTTGCTAAAATTACTGATATCTAAGAAACTAGTGCCAGAATGGTTTCACAAAAGATGAAATCTTCAACAAGACGTTTGATCGCAGCAGATCAAGCCTCGGTCGTTATGGCAATGACGTCTGTTCACATCAGTTCAGGCCTCGTTCTTCATCAAATGACTTCTAATAATAACCGTTCAGAACTCAGAATTCAAGTCCACAGCAATAAACAATCAAGTTCAAAGTTGGTTCCAAAAGTTGTTCCTTAAGTAAACATATATCTCTTCTAGAAACAACTTCATCATACCTCCAATATGTTTCATGGCTTAAAGCTTTCACCAACTAAGCATGGTTATGGCATCGAAAGACTTTCTCTTCTTAATTCGATTACATCACTTACTCTCAAAAGGAAAGATGTTTTGTTTGTGACAGGCTTACCTAAGTTGAAATATGTACAAGGATCATCTTGTTCGTTCTTGTGAAATGAGTAAAGCTCATAAGAAGTTCATTCAAGACAAAAGCAGTTCCTAGTTCCAAAGGAAGGCTAAATTTGCTTCACATGGACTTGTGTGGTCCAATGCGAGTTGCAAGCATAAATGGGAAGAAGTATATTCTGGTGATCGTTGATGACTATTCAAGATACACTTGGACTCTTTTTCTACGATCCAAGGATGAAACACCAGAAGTTCTCAAAGACTTTCTCACGATGATTCAACGCAATCTTCAAGCTCAAGTGATTACTGTCCGTACTGACAGAGGCACGGAATTCTTGAACAAGACACTCCATGCCTATTTCAAAGAAGAAGGCATTGAACATCAAACTTCCACTCCTCGAACACCTGAACAGAACGGCGTTGTTGAAAGACGGAACCGTACTCTTGTTGAGGCTGCTCGAACGATGCTTTCAGCTTCTAAGCTTCCATTATCATTTTGGGCTGAAGCAGTTGCAACCGCATGCTATACTCAGAACCGATCAATCATTATATCCACTCATGGAAAGACGGCATATCACATCATAAATGACAGGAAACCTTCAATAAAACATCTTCACATCTTTGGTTGCACTTGCTACATAACTAGAGATGGGGAAAATCTGGATAAGATGAAAGAAAAAGGAGGGGGATCATGTTGTCTTGGTGGGATATTTACTCAGTTCGAAGGGATTTATCTTGTTTACAACAAGAGAACACGCTTAATAGTTGAGTCCATTCATATCAAGTTTGATGAAATCAAAGAAATGATGGTTCATGGATCACAACAGGTCAGACCTCTGCACCTCAACGATCTAGAGTTAATTCATCGTTATTGCAACCCATCGTCTGTTGAAAATTTCTCTTCATGACTCGTTCCTCAAGGACAAAGGCGTCAGATTATGACAATCTTGACCCCGTTTGCCCCCGACAAAATGTTGTTACTTCAGCAGAAACAGATAGATTTCGTCACAACCAGGTGTTTAGAATTTCTCTTCAGTCTTTTACTTGAGAATATACAATCCAACACTCGATCAAGCTGAGGAAAACAACAATGATTCAAGCACGAAATGCTTCATTTCAAGAAGCTGAATTTATAATCACTTTTTGTACACGGGTAAAAGAATTCGGTGGAAGTCTTCATCACGCAAACATTGTAATACCGTTGTGAATTCATTTCAACCACAATTCATGATTACCGATGGACCAGAGATCATCCATTTGATCAGTTCTTGAAATCATCCATGCCGTTCAACGAGACGACGCCTTGCCACAGATCATGAAATGGGTATGTTCGCGCTAACGGGTGAGTATGTGGAACCGATAGAAGAAACATTAGGAGGCAATGGCTGATTCTCGCATGGATTGACGCAATGCAGGATCGAACTTCATCAGTTCAGACAGACTACAAGTCTGGGAATAGTCGACATATAACCATTGGCAAGGATGATTATTAAAGCTAAAGTGGTTATTGGAGAACTAGTTGGATGAAGATTCAGACTGTAATTTCGCAACAAAGCTACGAATTGTTGCCAAAAGGTTATGCTCAGGGGGAGAGGGTTTGTATTGATTTTGAAGAATCATTTGCTCCAGTTGCTCGCTTGGAAGCAGTTAGGATTTTTGTTGCCCACGCAGCACACAAGTCTTTTCCAATCTATCAGATGGACGTGAAAACGGCATTTCTAAATGGTCCACTGAAGGAGGAGGTTTATGTTGCTCAGCCAGAAGGGTTCGTTGATCCAGATCATCCAGAAAAAGTCTACCTTCTAAGGAAAGCTTTGTATGGATTAAAGCAAGCTCCAAGAGCCTGGTACGATGAACTATCAAACTTCCTGATGTCCAAAGGCTTTTCTAAAGGTACAATTGACCCAACTTTATTCAAGATAAAATACGGGGAGGATATTCTACTTGTGCAGATTTACGTTGATGACATAATTTTTGGATCGACAAATCCTAAATATTCAAAACGATTTGAAAAATTAATTGCCCAGTGATTGAAATGTCTTAATGGGGGGAGATGAAATTCTTTTTAGGAATTCAGATCACCTAGTCCCAAAAGATATTTTATCATCAGGCCAAGTAGCTTTAGAAATTCTGAAAAAGCATGAAAATGGTCAATTGTCACCTCCATTGGGTTACACCATTGGCTACAAAACCCAAGCTAGATGTAGCTTGAGTGGAGAACCGTAGACCAATCTGATTATCGTTAGTAAAATCGGATCACTCGTGTACTTGACATCTAGTCGACTCCAGCTAGTGCAAGCAGTCTTGCTATTGTGCAAGTTTATCAAGAACGACCAACTCAAAAGCACCTAATGGAGGTTAAATATTCTTTAATTACTATAAAGCGGTACCATTAACATGGGACTCTGGTATCCATAGGATTATGGCTCATTTGGAATAACAGCATTTTCAGACGTGATCATGACGGATGCCTTGTTACTCGGAAAAGCACTTCTGGTCGGGATACAGTTCTGGTGATAAACTTGTAAGTTGGATGTCAAAGAAACAAAAACTGCACTGCAATGTTTAGCAGAGGCAGATTGTACGATTGGCGTTATCTGCTAGTTGTGGCTAAAGTAATATGGGATGAGGACACAACTTCAGAAGATTATGGCTTCAAACTTCATCAAAATATCGTTGTATTGCCGGGCGTTGGGGGGAGATCTCAAGTAATCCATAGCCATTCTCATGCAACCCCGTTACAACATTCAGGTCAAAGCACATCCATACTCGGGTATCATTTCATAAAGAACAGGTTGGAAAATGGTATATTTGAATTTATATTTTGTCAGAACAGAATATCCAATTAGCTGACATGTTTTACAAAAGCCCTTCCTGTAGGATCGTTTAAGTATTTGTCAGAAGGATTGTATGAGATGTTTGACTCCAGCTGAATGGATGTTTGGACAAATGAGTACTGCCTTGACATCATCATCAAACATCACCATGTACTAATTTTTGAGAAAGCAATTACAAAATATAAAACTTCAAAAAAGAAAATACAAAATCAGAAAAACAGAAAATTTCCAAAAAGATTCTTCTCGACATGTCTCTTGGATTCGATAACATTTACGTGCTTAGAAATGTCGATTAACATTGACACGGGTGTGTAAATGAAGTTCGAGCGAGAGTTTTTTCAAATAGTTTCAAAAATGTCATTTCTAATTTTCTACGTAAAATGGCTTATGTGCAAATGTCAGTAACATATCCCGGACTTCATATAACGGAAGGTTTATACTTATCCTTACAAACGAGAAAATTTTCGTTTTCAAGTAAATTAATATTATGGTATTGGAATTCTTAAGGTATTTTGGGAGTCTATTTTGCTATCATGACGTCTCGTGTTACGAGTCATAAATTCCTTTTCAAAGTAATTTTGTTGTAGTCGATATCATATTATTTAGGTGTTAAAAAAAATTTCTTTCGAAAATAAATTATATAAATAAAATGCAACACATTTGTTTTAACCATCTTTTGATTTCTTTTATAAAATCATAATTAAAATAAGTTTATGAAAATTTTATTTAAATTTATTTTTACACTTAAAATTATTGGCATTACTAACTAAGGCGATTCTATTGCTTTAAAATGATTGGTATAAGGTTATGAGGGAAAGTTTTCTTGGGTAAAAAGTCGGCTTTGGTATAAAGGTTCTTAATCTTTTAATTAATGGGTCGTGGTACGTGGTATTATTCATTGGGTGTCTCTAGCATCATTGATGCGTTTGTTAGGTCTGAAGTTCGTTCGTTATGTCAATATTTATATTCGGTTGTTTCTACTTTTGGGATTGTGTGATTTTTGGGTCCATACCAATTGGTGCATGTGAAGTTTGGTATTTGCTCATGGCGTGATTCTAGAGTTGATGGTAGGTCATATCTTCTGAGTGGTGCGACTAATAGTAGCGAAGCGAATGGAATTATTCGAAATCCCAAGTTGGAATTGGAGAGTTTTTGTTTTACTTTTGATTTAGTACCTTTTAGTTGTGGGAAGCGTCTGTATTGCTTGGTAGGAAGAAAGGTGAGTAGTTTGAAATGTGCATATTATCTCGAGGAGAGTGAGATAGAAAATTCATATGTGATGTCACCAATGGAGGGTGCACGAGGATGACGTAGCTAAGACTGTTTTTAGGATGCGTAATGGACACGTTGAAGTTACGGCTATGCCTTTTGGGTTAATCAATGCACCAGCGGTTTTCATGGAGTTAATGAGCCGGGTGTGCATGACCGTATATAGACAAGCTAGTTAACGTATATATTCGGACGATATTTTAAACCGACCCGAAGTCTAAGGAAGAGTATGAGTCGCACGTGAAGATGATCGTGGAGTCACTGAAGGAAGAGAAGATGTACGTGAAGTTTTCCAACAACGTGGAAGCGGAGCAAAGAGAAATCTATCTAGATGTGGAAGGAATCAATTGGGTAATGAGCCGATCTTAGCATTACCGGAAGGAGCAGACGATTTCGTAGTATATTATGACGCGCGAAGTAAGGATTTGGTAGCATGCTTGGGAAAGGGGAGAAGGTGATTGCTTGCACGTCGCGACAACTGAAGGTTCTTATGAAGGATTGCATGCCTAACATGGTAGGTTTTGCCTTACAATGCTAGAGGCATTAAGTGAACGAGACATGGAGAGTAATTTATACGGATCATGAATGTCTCCAACACACTTTCAATCAGAAGGATTGAACATGAGGCAGAGTCGATGGATGAAGTTATTTAGTGAGTTTGATTTCGAGGTCAAGTACCATCTAGGAAAGGCAAATGTAGATGTTGTACCGTGGAGTATGAAGAAGGAGTGAAGCCAAGAATGAGTTCGAGATAGATGTACGACGATCCGATCTAGGTTTGAGAAAAGGATGTTGGTGGCATAAGATAAGATGTCCAAAGCAAAGAACGCGTCAACATAAGATGTTGCGTGGCTGGGACCAACGAGTGTGAAAAGAGATGGAGAGTGGTTCATATTAGTTGGACAAGGTTTGGCCTCCATTTGGAGAGATGTAAAGACCTCGGCTATTGAAGAGGCGTATACGACAAAGTATCCTATCCATCCTGGAGCGGATGCGACTTAGTGTGGTCTTAGGTTTTCAAATTGGTGGTCGAGTATGAAGAAGAATATAGCTAGTTGCGGTAGCAAGTATTTAGCGTGTTCGAGAGTGGAAATTGAGTATCAAGGGTCTTCAAGATTGTTGCTACAACCTGAGTTACCCGAGTAGAAGTGGGAAAAAAATAACTAAGGATGTTATTGCTAAGTTACCAAGTTTGAGTAGTGGATACGATACGATTGGGTGTAGTCAATGGACTGACTAAGTCACTCCATTTCTAGCTATGCTTAGGACGTGTTTGGTGGATGTAGGTAGTTGGGGTACTTATCTTTTCGTGAGATGAGTTTTTCCCTAAGGTGGGGATTATCATTCGAGTATGGGTGTGCTTCATTTGAAGCATGGTGTGGAAAGGATGTAGGTTACCGTTTTATGGGCCGTAATTGGAGAGAGTGAGTTGAATGGATCGAATTTGGTACAAGAAACAACCAACAAGATAGTGGTAATACAGGAAAGGCTTGAGGCAGCCAAATTTGAAAGAGTTAGCTTGGTAGTAGTGGGAAACTTTTGAATTAATGCTGGTAGGTTATGAGTGGTTGAAGGTCCCACCTTAGAGAGGTCTAGTACGTTTGGAAAGAAACACAAGTTAGAAATGAGTTATGTAGGACCATTTGAGATCCTTAGATGGATTGGGCCTATAGTTCGGTTGAGAATTTCTGTCATATGTCTGAGTATCGGAAATTAGATTGGGAGGTGCTGAAAGTTTGAGTAAATCTGAATTTGCGTGGATTCTTTAGATACGTTGAGCTTTGTAACATCTTATATCTCTTTGGTTTTGCTAAAGAATTAGTAGAAATTAATGTTCATTGAGTTAAGATTCGATTGGACTTGAAGGGAGGTCTTTAGGACTTCAGGTAAACTGAGTATCCACACTTGTTCGTTGAGCAAGGAATCATTGGGAGTTTTAGTTGAAGTTGGGTACGTAAGGTTTCTTGTAGACCTTAGTATGCCCTTAGATGTGTTTGTGATTTTGGTTAAAGTTATTTTATGAATAAACTCGAAGTCGAGCCAATTCTTCAAACCGTTCGGCTGTGTAACAACTTATACTGGTGTCAGACCGTTCGGTGTTGATGAGTTGCTGAGGCCGGATATAAAATGACATTGTTAGCACAACTTAAGGTTTTTGACGAGTCTCTTCGATGGCGGGCGAGGTTCATGTAATTGGATGTTTCTTTTCGTTTAGAGCGGTTATGCTGCTATGCGTACCCTTTTGTGGGCAGGCAAAGTTGTTAGCAGTAAGATATCTTGTGAAAGTTAGTAGGAATGTTATGGTTGTAGATCGTTGGAATTCAAAGTGTAACTTTGAGTTAACATGAGAATGGGAGGACTACTTGACAGATAAGTATCCTCGATTAATTATTTGGTAATGATAAAGTTGAACCTTTTAGTTAAATCTCGGGACGAGATTTCCTAAAGGAGGGGATACTGTGACAACCATGGCTTGAGCAGGTTAGTCAAACCGTTAGTGTTGACTTATGTGCCTGTTGCAATGTTTGGTTTATATGATTTTATGTGGTTTTGTGCGTTTATGTGAGTTATTGGTAATCAATCTATTGAGTGTGATCATCTCAATGAGATTAGATTGATGGTCGAATTGGTTGAGTTCATTTCGTTCATTTTTAATGACAAGGAAATGATTATTGAGATTTGAGCATTTTCGTGTTAAGTGTGTAAGTATAAGCTTAGTATAATATTTTCGTGTTAGTAATTTAAGATAAATTTTGGGGGGAGAAAACTACAATTTTGGTCCACTATCTTTACCGGGTATAACACTTTTGGTCCATTTTTTAAAAAATTTGCGGGTTTAAGCCAAAACCCGAGTATCCATATCAATTTGCGCCAAATCTAACAATTTTGGTTCACATTTGAGCCAAAACCCGAGTATCCATTTCACATTTGAGCCAAATCAGATTTAACGAAATTGTCTGATTTGGCTCAAATGGGAATGGGATACTCCGAGGTTTTCGGCTTAAACCCGCAATTTTTTTAACAATGGACCAAAAGTGTATATACGCGGTAAAAGAATTAGTGGAACAAAAATTGTAGTTTCCTCTAAATTTTGACTTTAGAATTTGTGAGAAAATGTAAAATTTTATTTTTGAAAGTTAGGTTGGAAAATGAAAAGTTATTTTTACAAGAGTAGAAAAACTGCTCTTTCATGCAAAAAGGGTTTAGCCAAAATAAATAATTTTTTTACAAACGTAAGGTGGGTCATTTGTCAAATTATCTAATTTATAAAAATTAAAAATTAAAAAAAGATTTTTTTTATTGGATGAATAGTGTTTCCGAATTTTAAAAGGAAAAAAGAATAGAAAAGAAAAAAAAATATTTAGAGTCTTAATACTAAACTAATACCTAATTAGATTTAGCTTATAACTCTCCTAGGATGTCTATAAATACAAACTTAAGATCCCTAATTCCCTCATACACTTTGTTCGGCCGGTTTCAAGGAGGGAAAAAAAAGAAATTTTTTTTAGGGTTCTTGTTCAAGGTAAATTTTCTAATTTATGTTCTATTTTAATTATAATCTTTCAATTCTAGTTGTAATTTATTAATTCTTGTTTCATTAAAATAAATAACTCATGTAATAATTAATATGATGGATTAGGGTTCATGTAAAATCTGTAAATTTAGGTTTTTAATCTTTTAAAATCGTTTTTATATCATTAAGGAAGTTAATCATGTGCAATTAGGGTTTTAGGATCAGTAAAGTCGGAGTTAATTAAATTGTTGACAGTTTTGAAGGGTCAACTTGCGAGGGTCATAACTTGATCATACGGAAAGTTTTTAATGATTTTCAAAAGACTAAAATTATCTCAGAGGGAGCTCTACTTTCCTAACCCATTAGGTTTCAGGAATTAAAGTAGAGTGGAAGTTATTTAAATAATTCAAACAAGATTCGTTGTCAGGCTGAGTTTTATGTCAGATTTAGTTCAAATTGTTGAGTGTGTAAAAAACCTATTTTAAAATTTGAAATTAGACTTAGGCCTTCTACAGGTTGTTAATTTTATGTGTCGCTTTAAAAGAATCGCACAAAAGTAATTTAATCATTCGAAGTCTAAGTATGATTTTTAAGCTAACGTTTTAGTGCGTAATCGACCCGAATTGGACTGTATTGGAGTTTGATTTTTTAGGGGATTTAATTGTGTATGTATTGTCACTTGGCGAGTCTGTAGGTAGTTAATATACTCATAATGAACATAGGTAATTTTTTGTTGAATTATGAAGCTCTCATTTAGTTAAGGTTTGGTGCGGCAAAGTCACGTTAAAATGTCTGCGTTTGGCACCAATTGTGACTAGCTAGTGAAACTTAGATAAGTAACGTGGTTTAAAATTGGGAATGGAGTCAAGGTGTCCCATTGGGGTTAATAAAACATTCTTAGACATCCATCAGTTGATGTTAATGTATATTAAGCTTTCGGCTTATAGCGTGTAACACGAATTTTCTCTGTTGCGTGAATTTGTGATTGTCATTTGTGAAGCCTTGTTGGAAGCTTATAGAGTGCTAGGCAAGGTGAGTTTCTAGCCCCTTTTTTCTTATTGTTTTATTGGGTGAAAATGATGCTATGGTTAAACTGTTTTTGTTGCTGTGCTTATTTGCTATGTGTTATTGTTTTGTGATTTCATTTCGGTTGGGCGTGGTCTATATACCACTCAAACCAACTGAAGGTGTTGAAATAATACCTATGATTTGTGTGATACGCTCCATGGCTTAGTGATCAATTGGAGTAGTTTGTGATGTGATTAGTTCGGTTGGGAGTGGTCTTTACTACTCAATCAAATCTAACTGAAGGGTTGAAATAATACTCAATGATGTGTGGTCCAGGCCTAAGTATAAGTTCCAGCTGGTAGACTTTTAGGTGCGTAAGTGACATATGGATCGGGGGTAACGTTCCTACCTAGTTGTTGAAAAAGGACTCGGGCGGTAACGTCTACCCGGTTGTTGTAATGGATCGGGGTAACGTTCTCTACCGTAGTATGTGGATTGTATGGTTAGCATAAGTTCATATTTTGCATATTGTTCCTAATTGTTTTACACCCTTTTTATTTTCTTTTGTTAATCACAGTAATTGGTCTTGAAGGTTTAAAATTGATGTCTTAAACCTATGACTCTCACCAACCATTGTGTTGACGTTTTAAGCATCATTTTCAGGTGTGAAGTCATGAGGATTCTTAAGATAGTGAGAAGTGGCTAGAAAGAGACCTTAAGATGATCTTGAAGTTTATATTTGGATGTTTAGCATTGTATGAATATATGTTGCATGTCTCTTATTGGCGAGAACTTCCTTTTCATCAATAAAGACGCCTTTTATGTTTTGGTTAGTTATGGGTATTGTTATGACACTTTGTGTCTATACTTTACTTTATTGTATGCATTTTAGTATTCTCTATATAGACACCATGTGTTGTGATGATATCCATTCTTGTTTACGCCCCCCATTTCCGCCTTGGTAGGGTGTGACATTCGTTTAGGTCCTTAGTGTGAAATTCCCAATGCAGCATCCTTGTCATATGCCACTTTGACTAGACTCCACAGCCTTGGTATCATGTCTTTAATAAACTTCAAGTCACACCTTGCAGCCTTTGTTTTGGTGATTAATACAATGTATTTCCTTTCCGAATTTGCTATCTTCAAATATTCAAGATCGAGGTTAAAGAAGAAATCGACAAGAATTGTAAGGTGACCCGGAGAGCCTTGCAGGGGTAATGGCTTACTCAAGTCATATGGACATCTGTCACTTTTAAGATTTATCCTATCAAGCTGATCTGTCAGAGCATTGTAGCATTGATCCATGTTGTATTCCAGTTCAATGCTACTTTTACAAGTTCCTTTGAGAAGCTTGTAGACTAGTCCAACTAAATCTGCTTTGGTAATCTTGTGTAGCTTGAGACAGTTCATAGCAAACTTAGAGAAGTCAATGGGAGTGGTCATAATTTATTAAAGGTTAGTGAGTCTTTCTCAGCATTGACCAGATCATTAAGCCAAGTCTACTTTGGTCCATCGTCAACAGCTTTGTCTTAGTTCCATTCTGGATCTGAAGTAGCAGGTCTTGGAGATTGTTTGAACAAATTAGGTTTGCCTTTTTAGGATCAGAGTCATTTTATGGTTGATCAGCCTCATTAACCACATCATATAGAATAGGTTCTTCCACATCCATTTCAGCCTCATGAATTGGTTCTTCTGCATTCATAGGTTTATCAGTAGATGAAGGCTTGGATTAAGTTTTGCCTTTCGATGATGATCCAGTCTGAACTTTGTCTTTAGATGGATCAGAATCTTTTCCATTTCTTTTCTTCTTCTTTCCTTGGTCTGATCCAGCAGTAGGGTCTTGATCATCTCCATGGTCTCTTTTCATTAGAACTTTATCAGGATTGACATTTCCACTTGGAATGGCTTCATCAAGCATGATTTAATTCAAAAGAGCATCGTATAGCTCTTGATTCTTATCATGAGTCAAGTACGAGCGGCTTCTGTCCATCTTGTCAACTACTCTGGAAGCGGGTTGAGCAGGAGTGAAAGAAGATTGAGTAGGGAAAGCTGGATTCTTTTGGAGCACATTACGAATCATGCTTTCAAGTCTAGGATTGACAAAGTCAGATACTGCTTTAGGTAGGAACTTGGGCATTTGGTTCTTGACCTCGTAGATTAGATTAGCTTGCACTGAAGCGTCAATAGCCTCAGAGTGATCAACCTTGGTCCAAGCTTCAAATTTACTCTCAAGGTTAGAAAATCTTTGAAGAACTGCCGGTAGTGGATCAAGTACGGTGGTTGTAACAGTTGGAGCTTCGCTTGAAATTGGTGGAGTTGGTAGTGGTGTTGTTAGTGGTGTAGGTGTTGTAAATGTTGGTGATGGAAGACATAATTTCAACTATCTTATTCTGAAAATTTAAACTCGATATCAATTACAGCTCCTCCCGTCTGTGTGGCGATTATCAAAACCTAGACATCCTACTATTAATTATTCAAATCTTTTCTCACTCTTGCATTAATGACCCAACTATTATTGTTCTCATTCTTGTAAGTTTGTGATGATTAGGTTTTGTCTTTTCATCATTAGGGTTTTTTAATCATCCTTGTTTTTTTCTCTTTTATTTGGCACACAATTCAAAATTCTAATCACAAGGTTTTGTATTTGTTTTGTCTGACGTTGTTGTGTAGGTCTACTGTGCTTATACTGATTATTTAAAATTATCTGGATGATTCTTGTGATCACGCATACTCTAGGGTTTTAGGTTTTTGGTTGATCGAAGTATGGTCGTATTAGGGTTGTAGGCTTTGGACTGTGTGGGCTGTTTGTTATTGCATGGTGTAATCATGAATCGTGGTTTCTTGGATTCGAGAGGGAGGAAGAATAATCATAGGAAGA
This sequence comes from Tanacetum coccineum, assembly GCA_026074375.1. NCBI lineage: Eukaryota > Viridiplantae > Streptophyta > Magnoliopsida > Asterales > Asteraceae > Tanacetum > Tanacetum coccineum. The sequence goes on from BQNB010008215.1 coordinate 50,000, forward strand.
AGACGATTACTGATACAAGTACTGGTTCAGTTATGAAATTAGATGGGACTCTGAATGATGATACTCTAGTTGCAAAGGAGGTTGTATCACCGTCTGTGGTTGACGAGATTATGGCGAAGGAAAAGCAAAGTCCTTTGGGTTACTACTAATTTTGGATCGTATCCACCACTACCTACACAGGAAACTACTTCGGCTAATTATGCCCCCAGTAAGTCTTCGTATGCTAATGTTACTGGTAAACCAAGTAGGACGAAAGTGAATTTTCATACTTTTTTTACTCAGGGGGGTAAATGGGGATTTGATGTGTGTCTTGGTAGAATTCTAATAGTGAGCATATGTGGAGCGATTTGTTCAATATGCATTATGTTTTTTCTTGGTAAACTCGGTGGGCTATCCTGTTGTTGCTTAAACTATGTTAGGAAAACACCTTGGGTATATATGGGTGGTCTGTCGATAATCGTTTAGCTTAGTCTAGAGGTTTATTCTCCTATCATTTGTTTCATGGACGGGTTTGGAATGCAATGCTTGAAATGGTGTGGTTTATTCACAATAATCTACTTTTCTTAAGAATGGCATCACGGTATGGAAATCCTATTGAAAGAAGGATGTTGGTATTGTTCCACTTTTGGGTTTAAATTTATGGTGTCCCTGTTCAGGATTAAGGAGGTGCTTGAGTGCCATTTTACTTCTAAAATGGTACTCCTTAATTCTGACTTTCTCTACATCAGATATGTGCATGCTATAATTGGGCAGGTCAAGCTATGTAGTGCTATGTTGAGATATCGAGCTGATGTGATTGAAAGATTAAATATGTGGCAGGGCTATGCCTAAAATTATCGAGGAAGAATACTATACTTGTAATATTCATGTTGAGTATGAGTGGAAACCTCTTAGATGTGCCTGTTGTAAGATTTTTGGTCATGTTCAAGAGGAATGTCCCAAGAATATAGGTATTGGTGAGACGAAGAATTTGAAGAAGATAGTCAAAACTCCTGAAGGCTTATTCCGGTTGGCACAGAAGATGGGTTCTTAACAAACAAAACAGTTTATCAACTATTTCTAACAAGCCTACTGCCAACACTAGCGTAAATAAGAGAAAATGTGGAACCTACTAAAGAGGTAAGTAAGCGACACCCTTTTAAGGTGCTTACCTCGGTCAAAAATGATGTGGAGTTGTGTACAAATGAGGAACTTCAAAATTTGGCCAAGCCAAGGGACAACTTTAATGGATCTTCATTCTGGAATGTGGATGCTAGTAGTCCTAGTACTAGTCCTATTATTGATAAAATTGATAAGATTGAAAACTAATTATTGATGGAAAAGTTACTTTGGTGGATGATGATGGTAAACCATTAGAAAGGATTGCATCATTCGCTGTGATTTGATAGTGAGGGATGAGGATGCTTCAGTTGATAATCAAATGGCTAATTTTCTAGCTAAAAAGGATGGCTATGGTACACAGAGTTTGCTTGAGCAGTGGACGGACTCTTACGAGAATGATGACTATGGATACGACCCATACGATGATGATATGTATGAAGGTCAGGATATTCCTAATAAGCTTCAAGCTATTTGTGATAAATTGGATATTACAGTTAGGGGTCGTAGGAAGAAATAGTTTTCGTGTATTATTGTTTCTTTTATAGGTCCTCTCTAGTTGTGTTCCTTCCTGAATGGAAGTTGTTTACCTATGTAACAGGCGGAGATGTGGGACTCACCTTCATCCTTTGTACTTAACTATTTTTTGGCGTAATAAAATTTACCGGGGAAACCCTTTACCCAAAAAAAATGTTGGTGTTGAAGTTGACTGTGGAGGAATCACTGATACTAAAACATCAAGTAATGGAGTTGATAGAACAGAAGGGATTTCTTGTTAGATTTGGACAACTAACAAAGAATTAATCTATGTATCTGCAGGTTCTTTAACAGTACCAACAAGAGAAGTGTCAGCGGAAAGGTTAGGAACTGATTACCATAGTTAGATGACAGAGAAAGCTAGAGCTTGATGGTGGAACTTCAGACTTCTCTTTTTGAGTCATATAAATGAGAGCTCCTACTTGATCATCTTCAGCTTTATCATCTCCAGGTTGCTCAATATCACCTTTCTTCTCTTTTGTCTTCTTAGAATCTACCTTTTCTGCATTATCCATCCCTTGATCATCTTTGACTTCATCAGTATTCTCATCATCATTCATCTCCTCATCAGCATCATCATGCTTCTCATCATCATCATGCACATATTCATCATCATGCACTTCATCTTTAGTACCTAATTCTTCATCTGAATGCTCTTCATCTTCATCAGATGTCTCTTTTTCAGACTTTTTAGTTTTAGCTACTTCAGTTTCTGATTCGGTTCTTTCATCATCAATAGAAAGAATTATTTCTTCTTCATCAGAACCCTAGTAAATATTTTAAGCTCCAGACTTGCCTTGTGGCTCATCAGGAACCTCTGACGTAATACCAGCTCCTTCACTTGAGCCTTTGGATTTGCTCTTTGGCTCATCGGGAACCGCTGGTTTAGTACCAGATCCTTCACTTGAGCCTTTGGGAATTTGTTGCAAGATATAGTCTTCTCTAATTTTTCTTGTTCCCTTCTTTAAGTTCAAAAGTCTTGTGTAGCAGCATCTGTCGCAATTCCTTTTATCTTTCTTTTCTTTTGACGTTCAACCGCCTCTTTGTCAACTCCTGAGGCTTGCTCCTACCAATAACAATACTAGCATAAGTTTCATGCAAGCGTCGTTCTTGATCTTCTATCTCTGCTTCAGTCTTACTCATAGAGACGGCTAATTCAGTAGATTCATCAGGGTCAGAGAGAATATTCTCCTCAGCAGTGATTAAGGCTTTCTTCTTAGGAGTAGCAGGCATCTTTATTCCCTTTCTTGCTTTCTTTAGAATTAGAACTCCAGTGGATATGGCAAGATAAGTCTGATAGGACTTTGAGTTCTTGATGTCATTGTTCACCATCACATTTGGAATTGACATGCCATACACTTGGTTGTCTTTACCTTTGCTAACAAACTTCAACCTTCCCAATATAGCATCATCCTTGATTGAGTTTATAAACAAGCCTTGTCTCTTGGAAATGAACTTGTGTTTTGAAAGGAAGTGATTGATAATAACCTTAGTGAATCTGGGATTAGGCATGCTTTCACATCTCCTGACACTTGTTTGCCTATAGTCAGTCTGGTACTGGAAGTCTTCCCAAAGCAACTCGGCATAATCAACATTCTTCTTATAAAACAAGCCCCACAAGATTTGAAATCTTTATTGTCGAAGCCTGTCTAAGCCTGCAATTTTCCCAGATAAACACATGTTGATGATGGAAGCAAATGTTCCCCATGGTTGATACATGTGATCAATGTACAGATCAACAACATATTCTAGAGCCCCTTTATACCCCAGTGATTTGAGGAAAGTAACAAGAGCATCATGAGGAGGTGGTGCAACAAACTCTTCATTAGGAACTCTTGGAGAGATACTAAAGATTTCACAAAAGAGTTCAGCACCAATCTTAAACTTCTTGTTATCGAGCTAGAACTGGTATAAAGATGTATCCTTGAAATTGGAAATGGTAAACCAAAACTGATGCATGTAGATCTCAGGTACATCAGCTAAGATGAGAAAAGCATTATAACATGGTGAGAGCTTGAGAACATCCAGAATGACTTGATATGTAGCTTCCTTCTGTGTATTTGTTGGATCAATCATCATGTTGCATGAGACAATCTTAACACGATCTTTAGTGGAAACTTAAACCTCGTCAAGAGTAGCTTGTTGAATTTCTTGTTGAGTCATGATTATGCTAATATTTATCCAATACAGTTCATATACAAGCAAATACATATATCTCACTGATCGGATTGATTGTCCATGTTGTTGTGTTTGATTTAGATGCATTTGTATTTATGTTTTAAGTTATTAAGCACAGTTTGACACATGAATTGTGAAAGTCAACTATGGTCAATGGTCAATAAGTCAACTAAAATAGTCAACTAACTGGTCAATGGTCAACCAAAGTCAAACATTCAACATCAGGTCAAAAGTTAAACAGGTGCATAAATCGTCTGCTTTTAATGTCATGCATATTTTGCCTGATTTTAATGCAATTCTTAAATCGCCTATTTAATGGTTTTGCATAAATCAACTGTTTTTTTGACTCTTTGCATTAAATCTCTGTTTAAATAGGTTGCATAAATCGCCTTTTTAACTAAGGTAATTAATCTCCTATTCTACTTATGCATATTTCGCCTGATTCTTAAACATGACATATTTCGCCTGTTTTTCAAAGAAAAACTTAAACACCAACTTTTAACAAGATTTATCAGGCAAACCATTTTAGCAAACAAACAACAAACACTCAAGACACATTATACAATCATGTTAAACAAGTTTCAACAACAATCAAACCTATTTCCTTTGATTTCGAGCCCAACCAAAAAGTAAACCACTAATTTAAGCAATAAGGGACCTAATGTGCACTCTAAACAAGCTTAATAAAGTTTCTAACACTCTAGTATATTTTACACTTGACTACGCATTCAAACACCCCAAAAATCTATATGGTCTGAGGTCCGAATCAAGGTGTAATACTGTTGAGATGTATCATATGCATGTAAAAAGCTCAACTAGAGCATGAAAGGACTAACACAACCATTTAGAAACCACAATTGATAACACACAAACAACCCTCTTAGTTTTTGCATGATTTTGGCCACAGAATCATTAAGGTCTCACAAACGAGTTAACCCAATTTAAAACTATTTCAAACAAGTGATAATCATGCCCTAACAAACAAAAACCCCAACCTTAATTGTACTCAAACTCACATTTAATTCTATGAACCCTAATTTGGAAAATTAGGGTTTTCGAGTGATTTTAAGCAAATTAAACCAATTACTTGGGCCATGTTGTTGTTTAGAGTATTAGGAACAAAATTTTAGTTTACCTTTTAGCTTGAAACACACGTTTGATTCTTGTTCTTGAGTTGGGCGATTTATGTCATGGGTGAGAGTGAAATATAAAAAGATATTTTATTAGTGCGTGTGTGTATAAATCGCCCATGGTGGGTTTTTGATTAGAAACTTTTCAGTTTTGGAAAAAATGGTCCCTGAGGTTTTCTACTTCTTTAATTTTCCTTTTAAATTTATCTAACGTTTAGATAACTTAGGAAAATGGCAGATTTGGTCCTTTAAGATGCTAGAGCAAAGACTAAGTCCCACATTATGCATTCAAGTCACTAAAGGTCTAAACAAATAACATCTAAAGCCCAATAGAGTTAAATTAAATTAACTCTCCTTTAAAAATTGATCCGTTATTGTCCAAACCTTTTCTAATTGTTTTGTGATTTTCTTTGAAAGATTTTGAAAATATTATTTGACAACACTTTCTCCCATCTCAAATAATGACCTGTTTTCTATTGAAAGAGCTGTAGTCATTGTTTGAGTGATCGAATTTAGCATTTGAATAAAATTCGTTTCTGATGAGAAACTGAGATTCCAAATTATTTTTGAATGACAACAACAACAAAAATAAGATTTCTCTTATATTCAAAAATAAATGCACTGACACGTACACTTATTTTGAGAAAGCCTAGGTTATGTAGCAAAGTATACATAAGCTTTTGCATGATCATGAAGTATATCATGCCTGAGAAACTAAATTCCCTTTAAGAGGTCAAGTTATCTTTTTGGCTATATACTTGCCTTTAAGATTAAAACCGGGTTGTAGTTTGAAATAACTGCAAGCCAATGACATGTGTTGAAAAACAGTTAGAACTTCTGCTCGAACTTTATTTACAACTCTGTGTCATTATTAAATGACATTTCTAAAGCCGTAAATATTATCGATTCCAAAAGACATGTCATGAAAAACATATTTTTGGATAATCTTTTTTTTTAATTTTCTATTTTCTTGATTTTATATTTTTCAATTTTCTTTTTCATAAAAAATCTATTCTAAGAAATAGAAAATCTTTTTGAGTTTTTATATTTTTACATAGGATACACGAAGAGGAACCACCATCACTCTTCAGTCTCTTCTGCCAGACTCTTAAGTGTTTCTGGAGACATACTTTTCATCCCAAGCTTGTTGATTAGTAATTCAAATCTTTCTCTTTGCAACACTTTGGTGAAGATGTCTGCCAACTGATACTTAGTCTCGACGAAGTAAAGCTTAACCACACCATTT
>BQNB010008215.1:60092-90850 GCA_026074375.1 Tanacetum coccineum
AAAAGAACATATTTTCATAGAAGATCGCAAATAAGGTGTTTTAGAAATCCTTACATTGTATGGTATACAATCTTGTACATTAAACACATTCAGATCGACTTTCTGGATCCAAACAATAAATGTCATTAATTAGCAATGGTATAAAATCATCTTATGGCTGGAGCTGAGTCAAGGATAAAATTTATTTCATAATTAATGAGTGTTTAAAATTAATCAAATTAAAGTAACCAGATAATTGGTTTGAGATGGTTATGAACAAATTGATTAAGGCTCACTGCACATACGTACCTCTAGTGCCCTATTCATCGTATTCACAATGTCGAGATTGATTGATGACATTGATGAACACTCGACAACACCGATACAAGACGAGTAGTTTTGAGAAGGACAACCAATAGGCAAAGTATAAGAAGTCCACAATCCACAGTCTGAAGCATATCGCATCAATGAACCCTCACGGTGAATTCTCGTGTCCAAAACTACCTCTGGCAAACGACTCAGGAATGCATTGGTGGGTGAACCACTGATCATGGTCATAGGATGGCGGTCACCTTGTTGTTCAATTTCATCTTTAATAACCTTATTCTTATTTCTCATATCAATATTACACACATATCCCATACAACGTTCTCTATATTCTAAGAGGGCTTCACCAAAATCACTGACAGCAAATGGTTGACCTGAAGTTGAAAGTACACGTCCGTTGCCACTTGTAACAGGTGCCCAGAACTGAACTATTTAAGTTTCCCCACCCGTTCCTTATCTTGAAAAAACAATAAACCATTCCGCTGCCAAGATCATCTGTGTACAGTGGTCATTTCTAGGTGATCAAATTACAATTCAAAAAATAATTAACCAGTGAAAATGAAGATAGAAAGAGGCTACTCATGATCACTTGAAGATAAATTCTTTTGAGATCCTTCATCTTCGCTACAAAAAACCCAGAGAGCCCCTTCAGTTTCAGGTTTCTTGTGAAGAATATAGTTTGGTAAGGTTTCAAGGAATTCAGAGAGCCTCTCATCATCACGGTCAGCCATCAGATCTCCGTTACCGAAAATGCTTTCTGCAGCTTGTTCCATGGATAGAGTGTTACATATTAAAGTGCTGTAAACAAGGACGTTTTCTATGGAGGGGCAAACCTGAAAACTATTTATTTTAAGGGGGGCGATATACAATGCAATGAAATTTTTGTATAAAAAATGACTAAAATCATAAAAGGTTATAAAATATAGATAGGGTCGAAAATTTTGGGGGGGCCACAACCCCCCTCGGTCCCTTCTAAGTTCCGTCCCTGGTTGTAAAACATCGAGATATATGTCTAGATGGGTCATAACCAACTCCACAGGATTTATGTAAAACAAGTTTTAATTCTGGAAAATAAAAAAAGAAGAATTCCGTTACCGAGAAAGTTTTCTGTGGTAGATGTTCCAAATTGCTGCTCAATGACTTGTTGAGGTACGGGGACTGGAGCTGTCTTGCAGTTCCTATCCAAAGGCTCTATGTAGTCCACAGCCACTTGTTTCTTTCCATCTTTCAATGCTTCAGGTATTGGTGATAACCTTTTTGCTTGGAAAATTTCGAACTTCTTAATTTCTTTATCTGTAGAATTGTCAACTTCTATCACATGTAATTTGTCACCAATCTCTGTACCGGAAGCAAACTTGAAACTTGGCAAACACCTTTTTATGTTTAAAAGTATTTCCTCCAACGAGATAGGATTGAATGAATGATGGTTCCATAAGAATTCAAATACATAATTAAAATCACCCGTATGAATACTCCTCAGGCATATTATCAGACTACTAATTCCGTGAACAGGTAATATTCTCATAAGCTTATAATTGCCCAGATGAGAAATATATTGACAGAAACGTGATTCATAATCTTGAAGTGTCTTCGAAACAAGTTCCTCCCCCGGTTGTAAAGGTATCAAATCACAAGCATCATGATAATATTGAAAACTCCGACAATTTATTGCAGAATCCTCGTCAATACAACCAGTCAATTTGAGCCCTAACAGTCGTCTTGTTTGTGCCTCCTTGCATTGCCCAACTACAGCCTCCTCCCAAGAAGATGAAAAGTGCACATGATTCTCATCTAGAGAAGCAATCCAAACCTGAGCTAGAGTAATGTGATGCGATTGACATACAATCTTTAACGCGTCTTGAATTTGGTCCCTAGCAAGTTTGAGACCATTTATAGTCTGTTTCACAAGTGTAAAGTATTTATACATATGTAATTTCTCACAGGAGGATAAAGAAGTGACAAAAGATGAAGACTTTAACTTATAATTAAAAACATATTTACAGAAAGCATATTTACCTTGTATGGTATACGATCTTGGACATTGTACAGACTCAGACCCACTTCCTGGATGCATGCAGTAACAGCTTCAGTAAATTGGTTTGAGATGGTTATAAATATATTAATAGAAACTCTTAAAAAAAGAAAGGCATGCCTACCTTTATTTGCATATTCATCTCATTGAATAAATGAACACGATTAAAGAGCCATGATGAGCACTCAATAACACCAATACAATCAGAAGAGGAACAGGTTTGGGAAGGACAACAAATAGGCATCATAATGACAGTATGCGAATAACACTCCTCATGTAAAGATAATGCTCTCTCTGAAAAATGATTGAGAAATGCAGAGGCAGGTGTACCCCTAACCTTACTATTGTTACTATTCACATCAATATCATACGCATTCTCCGCACAAAGTCTCCTATATTTTTCCAAAGAGGAGTAGAGATGGCTGACGGCAAAAGGTTGACCGGAAGTTGAAAGTAAATGTTTGCCGCCGATTGTTACTGGTGCCCAAAACTGAGCTAACCCATAACGGATATCCATCTTGGAAAAAGCAGATTTAATCTTGTCGTAAATCATTGTCCGAGTGCCAGCATCATCTGGGTAATTATTTACGTACAGCGATTAATTAATCTTGTATACAAATTAAAAAGTGAAACTGAATATAGATATAGAAACAGGGTAGTTGATGATGATCGATCACCTAATGAATATGAATTATTTTCATATCTTTCATCCTTGCTACTAAAAACCCATAGTCCACTAATAAGAGATGGAGGTGTGCTATGAAGACGATAAGTTGGAAAGCTTTCAAGGAATCCAGTAGGATCACGGAATCCAGTAGGATCACACCACCAGTCAGCCATCGTTTAGTTGACTTTTTAGTTTACTCTCCTAACCCTCTCACATACTCGGATTGTCAGATGTATAGGTACAGTATTTTATAAGCAAGTTATTGAATTCAGGGGGGCATTAAAAAATTGTTGACAGTGTTTATATAAGAGATCGATTTGTGATATTGCGTAAATAAATGATATGTTATATGTATGAATAGAAAATATTAATGCTGCATTATGAAACAAATAAATTATTGAAACACTATAAAATGCATTCAATTTTTCAGGGTTTATAATTTTGAAAGTATTTCCCTTTGAAAAATAGTAAAATAATGTTACAACAACATTAAAAAAATGTGTAACAACAAACACACTTAACATTTATGACATTTAATAAAAGTTTGATAAGGATATTATTTTCTTATTTTAGCACTTATGAAAACCGTAAAACAATGATTTTTTTGAGTTTATTATGAAAATAAATATAAATAAAAATATGTTTATATAAGTGATCGATTTGTTATATTTTGTGAATAAATGATATTTTAAATCCATGAATAGAAAATAGTCATGCAACATAAAAATTAAATAAATTAAAAACGATACAAAAGGAAATTAATCTATTTTTATATATACTTTTGATAACATTTCCGGTATAAAAATATATAACTAATTATCTACCAAAAAAATACAGGATTCACATGTTGTATTTGTTACATTGGACACTGTTTACTAAATATAAACACACAATATAATGGAAAATGTTTTCTAAATATAAACACACACAAACTAGAAAGAAAAAAAAAGGAAAGACGCACTCTCTAGAATGTTGAACAAATACCTATGTTTTTTATATACTTTGTGATTACCAAAAATTCCAATTTTGTTTGGTGATTGGATATATGTAAAACGATTAACACATATTCCAATAAACCTTAACCACATAATCCAGGTAATTGCAACATATAAGAGAAATAGGGTTACTAACCAAGAAATGCTTAGTTCTTGCTCGTACAACGGATACAACCGGGCAAATCTATAGAATCATGTAGGGGAATGGTGCAAATAGCATTAACAGAATTGGGGCAAAACATGTGGCTGTATCGGGAAGGCTTGGGTTGATTTTGTTAAAAAAAACTTGAATTTCTTTATTCACATATACATTTTGTGGAAGTAGAATACGTCATTCTCTTTATTATTTTAGATTAGGAGACGCATGGTTACGGAAATAATACCGTTATTTTATTTCCGTGAAAGGATTTTTTTTGAACTTCATGTTAATTCTAACGCAACCCGAAAGTCATTAAGGAACAGAAGATAATATTACTTCACTGCCCCCAACTGGATGATAATATCATTGTATATCTATCTGAAAGCCATGGTTTACCAAGTAAATCCGAATAGTAGATCTCGGGAAAGCAATCATCATCAGGGTACATTACAACAGGAACCTACATAAAGTAATTGTGTGTAAGTTCTAAATAAAGAATATCAGTAAAAGTCTAATAGAAAAGCTTCCAATTTCAGTATACAGAGTTTAGATCGTAATTTTCAAGTTTAACATGAAGTAGCCCAAATAAAAATGAATAATTTTCATAAATCCTAAATATCCCTTAATAAAAAATCAAATTTGATGAACTCTAATATTTTGCAACCTCTACATAAACTTGATAAAGGCGACATGTATCTTTCAGAGAGAACATGTATGAGGTGGGTTTGAATACCATGAAAAGATTTAAGTAGAAATAAGCAAGTTAGAAAGAAAATTATGCACCCAAAGTATAACTGCATATCGTGTGCATCCATCATACACACCCTCCACACTAATGTTTATATGCAGAGTTACAGACTACTACTAATGGATAAGAATAATTTACACTTGACAAACAAAGAGCACTCTTTGATCCAATAACTTTTAACTGTTATAGTTTAAGGCTTTTAAGCCACTTATCTCCCCCACCCCCCCCCCCCCCCATAAAACATATTGACCGATGATGGTAGATAGAAAGACGCTATGCGAAAGATTAAACCATTGGTCCAGAATATACATGACCAAAAATATATAACCACGTAGCTCCTCCAAACGCATGCGAAAGATTAAACCAACAGTCCAGAATATACATGACCAAAAATATATAACCCCGTAGCTCCTCCATTTTTCTTAGTGTCGTTAAAAAACCTGAAACAACAAAAACATATATAAGTATATACTTTAGGACAATTTAGGAATACACCCGCTTTTCAGAACGCTTCAGAATACACATGACCAAATGATTATGGATAATCCATAATCAGTTTCAATCTACAAATTTTCGCCGTCAATCCTTGTGCAACTTGTGTAAGTTGATACACCCACTGCATAATCAACCACCCTTCTAAGATACTCTAGAAATGATAAACCGATACATTCAACCCATTCTTTTTAGATATACTATGAAAGATATATGTACGCTCGGTATCTCATGTAAATCACAAAACTTAGCTGGAGAATGGGAGTCCATAAGGGAGCTATCATGCAATAAAATTAGCTTTGACAATAAAAGTTTTACAATTTGCAGCCACATTGCCATAATTAAAGAAAGTTGTATGCTCCCTCAAAGATCAAAACCTTTAATATATAGATTGAAAAAAATTCTTTTTTATTTTTAAAACCTTACTATACTCAAGCTCTCATTGATAACTGATTCGGTAATTATGCCATCCAAAAGGTAGTTTATGCATATCTATCTTAAGTTTACCTTGTGATTTAACTCCGATCTGAACATATATCAATTTTTTATGCTTTGTAGTTTTTTGAACATGAAAATGCTGCCTAAATAAGAGAACCGGCTGTGATATGAGTCCGTAAAGTTTTAAGGCCTCTTTGTCATTCTTATTTATAAGCAACACTAAACGTCACCATATCTAATATTTATCCGGTTTAATTACAGAGGTTCGTGTCTATAAAATGGAAAGCTTTCTGAAGACACCACAAAATAAAGCAGTTGAACTTACCAAGCGAGCATCAGTATCCGCAGATCATGCGATGAACATGCAAATCAGAACACACACACAGTTGGTAAACATAATTGATCCGTTATATGATTCACTCAAACTGACCCATTTGCAGAAGTTATATAAAAGGACATTTGAATGACTGAAAAATTATAGTAGCTACCAATGATATTTAAAGCTATATATGTTAACATTGTACAGAAAAGGCTATAACATCCTCATCATTTTCTCCCTTTCCTAAGTTCTCATATAGTTTATATACATCACCACATTTGCTTAGAAAGTTTTACATGAAATTAAAACTCAAAAAGCTATAAGTACTTATAATTTGTTCTTAAGTTATTTTTGGAGAAAAATGACAAAAAAGGGAAAACATAACTAACTTTACACAAGTTATATCAAGTACGATTTTTTAGGGATTTTGTTTAACCTTCCTAAAATTGTTTATTTAATAAGTAATAAGAAATCTCAAACAGACAGCAGTTCAATGAGCAATCCCAAACAACACTTATAAGCAATTTAAAAACACTCGAAATATAATCATGTTAAGTCATTTATTTAAGCATATAAGCACTTAACAGCCAAAATAAAGTATTTTAAGTTACACTAAAGACTCCATATAGTAGTTAGTTTTAATGGGCACTCCAAAAGAACCCTATAAGCTGTTTAAATAAGCAATCCAAATAGCCTAAGTGCACATCTCGACCTAAGTCCACATCAAACTTTTTGACCTATCTAAAAACCATTTTCAACCCGTATGAAATATCCTGATTATACAACCCATTTAAAAGATTAAAAGGGGTTGAGTAACGAATCAAAGACTCACTTAAAAACAACTGTTTCCTATACAACTTGTTTGTCAGCCACCAATTTAAAATACTTCATGTTTTGGCCCGCTTTATAACGTGTTGTCAGCCACCAATTTAACATCTCAACCTTAGTGCACATCAAACTTTTTGACCCATTCAAAAACTATTTTTAACCATATAAAAATGTCATATTTAGAACCGAATCAGGTACCAAATAACATAAATCAACCGATTCATGAGTATACCACCTCTAAAAATTTTCATTAGACATCCGAAAAAGGGTTTGTTACGGAGATGATTCTAAATTGAATCTACCTTATCACAGGTCGGTCCTCACAAAACCGGATGTTAATCCAACCAAACACGGGCGAATAACAAAGCCATATTCGCCCACAATCTTTATTGCTAACTGATTTATTTGCAGATTTACATAAAGATAGAGGTACCTCATTCTAGCAGAATCAAATTTATAACCACATGCTCATACTCAATCAACGAATATAGAGACATGATGAAAGCTCAAGTACATGTTACTCACGTCTTCCGCTACTCTGATATCAACGTCTTCCTTGAAGTCATAAAGTGTTAAAGATAAAGCATTCCAAGGGAGATTGTTCGATAGCTTTCAAAATAAAAAAAAGTATGAGCATGTTGGTCCAAAAGTTACAAGTTCACAAGTAGGCAAAAGATTACAAGATGATGAAGAGATGATGTTTGATTGATGATCTCAAGAAGTTCAAGATCACAAGTCTATAAAGCATGCAAGAACAAGTTCCAAGATCACTACATAAAATTAATAAGATAAAGAACAAAGAATCAAGACTACAAGCAAGATTAAAGACATTCATAGAATGCTAAGCTTAAGTTTGTGTAAAATGGAGTGACCTCCCTTAGGGGGAGATTGTTAGGAATTGAGAAAAGACTCGGTCACTTCTAAAATAGTAATTTGTAGCTCATAGTCAATCGTTGTGTAATAGTTAAGCTAACCGGGTCAACATAGTCAACATACGGCTCTCCTTATGTTGACCACGCCAAAACTAAGTATAAATACCCTCTCCTTCCATGGAGAGGGTCTTGGTTCATTAAGCAATAATACATTTTCACATTTCTTTCTCTCTCTAAGTGTTTGATGTGTCGTCGTGTAGGTAGTTATTTTAGTTATCAAGTAATACATTTATATTTTGCCGACTTTACCTAAAACAACACTTTAACATGCAGTGTACCTGATCAGATGTAGCTTCATTGGTAAGTAGGGTGTTGATCACTAAGAGCGAGAGCATTAATCTTTTAGTTCTATCAATATTTTGGTTAACTAAATTAAGTTAATTTAAACTATGTTAATTCTAATCTATGTTAAACCTATGCTAAACCTATGTTAATCCTAATTCTAACGGATAAAGGAGGGTTTAAGTCTGGGAGATTGGCATAGGTTTTGTGGTAATTTAGATCAATTTAAAACACAATAACACACGCAAGCAGATAATCAAAAGATAGAAGAGCGGTCTAGCTAAATATAAGAAAACTGTATTAACCATGATTAATACAATTAAAACACAAGTTTGTTTATTTTAGTGTAATGAGTTCTTATCTCGAGGTGGCATATCATTCTAAGATTCAGGCGGTACTTCTTCCTAAAACCTAGTGATTCGGACTAGATATACATATAAATACGTATAACTAATGAAAATACAATTATACTTATAGTACAAGAATTCCAAAGGACTTAAAACCACACTCTTAACCAAAGTGCAATTTAAAAATCCCCCGGGTCGTTTCCCAACGAGGCGTGATTAAGGATTCGGTTCAATTCGCGATTCAGAAATTGAATGGAAAGGAAATTGGGATAGAATTCACTAACTACGGATTACAAAGCTAAAAATATTAAAAGAAAAACTAAAAACGAGGGGATTATAACTTAAAACTAAGGTAAAAACAATTCTAGCTTAAAAACGCAAAACCGGGCACGAAACCTGGGTCTAAAAAGCTAAATTAATAAATTTTAACCCTAAATTTTTTTTTTTTTTTTTTGGTTTTTCAAAGCTTTTTATGACCTAAAAGAAAGTTTAAAGAAAACTAGATTAAAAACGAATACGATTAAGACCTAAAATGAAGAAAACGAGACTCGGGATTGAAATCCCGTGCTTTAAAAATCAAATTATTGCAAATTAAGTCCTACGGATTTCAAATTATTTTTCCTATGAAGAATACTGAAAAAGAAAATTTTCTAAAAAAGAAAAATATTTTTTTGATTTTTATTTTAATTATTATGATTTAAAAACTAATTTAACTAAACTAAATTATTAAAAATAGTAAACTTTGAAACTAAAATTCGGGAAAATTTCTAAAAGTAGTTCAAACAAAGCAGAATCTAAGAAAAATGCAAAACTGAAACCTAGCTTATCTAATAAGCCAGGATAAATCTAATAAGCTAAATAAGCTAGAAACCTAACTAGTTGATAAAAGAATAACTTGTGAATGCTATGTCGAGAAAGACCCAAGGGCGCGAGTGGTTTGTGTGTGAGGGATAAAAGGTTTGGGGGTTGATTGACCCGGGTTCGAGTCTAGGCTCACCTGGGTCTCCCCTCGAACCTTTTTATTTTTATTTTTAAAAACTGATTATCAAAACTTGTTCAGCTTATTGAGATAAGCATTTTTCATAACTAGCACTTTTTCTGAATCAGCCTAAATAAGCTGGAAAATTAGCTTAAAAATGACAGACCTTACTAAAACACTTAACTATTTTCTCTTTGGCTTTTTCACTTAATAAGCTGATTTTATGAACTAAAAAGCAAATCTAATGAGCTATTCTATCTAACTAATAACTAATAAACTAAATTAAGCTAAGAATTTAAGAGAATAAGCCAGAAATAGCAATGAGCTATTCTGACTTACACAGACTCACACAGGCCCCAACTAGCACTTTTGAACTAAGAAATAAGCTACCAAATAAGCTTCTAAAAGAAAAAGGGCTCTTTCTCAGTTAAATTTGACCTATAAGCTATCTAAATCCACTTCTAAAAAGTATTTTGGAAAAGATTTAGACTAGTACAATTTCACTTGAAAATGCAACTTACCCTTTTTGGCTTTTTTGAATTTTTGACAGATTTGATAACCAAAATTTCAGGCCTATTTAAGCTATTCTAAAAAGCTAAAAATTGAAAAACAACAGTTAACAGATCTCATTTAGCTTATAAACTACAAGTCTTCTAAATTTTAAAACCTAATTTACTTTCTAACTAGCTTAAATTTTAGAAAAAAAAGGTGACCTTGAGCTTCTTAAGTCTGTTAACACAGACTTGAAATGGACAGAAATTTCACCTTTGACTCAATGAGAGTCAAAGGTCTAAAACCCTTGAACTTGACACACAAATGGAGTGCAAATTTGACACTAATAAGCCACAAACAATTGGCTTATTCAACTGAGCTTATGAGACAGAAATTTCACCACAGATTCAAGCTTACAATTCACAAACCTAAAATCTACTAAATTTAACTTTTAAAACTAAATTTCTTATTCCTAATTACTAACTATGACTAATCAAATCTACCCTTAAAACCTGAACCCATAACTTTCACACAATGACCCATTTTCAAACTGAACCAAACACCCCTTTAAAACTGTAAAGGATATTTAGACTTGATTACTTGATTTTTTAAAGAACAAACCCTTAAGACCAGATTATGAATAGCTTATATCAAACCTAATAAGCAACTAGCAACCACAAATAAGCACTTAATAAGCCAATACAAGAATAAGCAGTTTAAAGGCAGATTTGGACAGTTTTTCCTTAAAACTTAACTAAATGAACTAGAACTTTAAAACTAAGCCTAAATAAGCATAATACACACAAATAAGTAATAATAAGCTAGAATAAGCTCTGCTACAGTACCCTAGAAAGGAAAATGGAGAATTAAGCTTACAAAGGTCTTTCGTATTTTGCAAGTGTTGTAAGCTTTCACAAGCTTATAAACCATCCTATGTGCTTACCAATAAGCTCTAAACCAAAGGGCCATCCATAATTAACCCTGCTCCTTTCTGAAAGCTTGATGATCTTTGACTTTTTGTTATATTTATTTGGTGATTTTGGAATGAATAAAGAATTAAAACAACAACAAACTATAAAGTCTGCATTGTCCTAGTTGCTAGCAGCTTAAGAGAGCTTTTAAGAGCCTTCTTGGAACAGAGTTAACAAGTATAAAACATGGACTTAGAAAATAGAATTTTAACTTAGAAACTTCAACTTTCATTAACTTAACAAAACAGTTACAAGACTTCAATTTTTAAAAGACAATAAAAATAACTTAACTACATAAGCTGCTAAAGTAAAAACTGAATGCCCTAAGGCTTACATGAGATGCCTATTTATACTAATTATCTAGGTCTACGCTATGTCTTCTTGTGTGCTTTCTTTGTGAGGAGAAACTGAGGTTGTTTTTCTTTTGTGAGAGTGATCCATAAGGTCTTCAAAAGCAAATCCCAGCCCTTAAAAATCACTTGTGCTTCTTTTGTTTGATCTTAGCCATCGAAATTGCCATAATCTTGAAAATTGGTGAAGATTGCCAGCTTGGCAATTGGGATTTGTGACTGGGATTAAGGGTTAATCCCTTGTGGTTAATAGTTGCAGGGTATAAGGAGAAAACACAGGGCAAAAACTGGTATATGGGGAGAATACATCAATGGCGGGAAAAAGGGTTGAGGGTACTGTTGTTGGTTTGAACTTTGGGGTTTTGACACTTTCACCCCCTGAAAGTGTTGTAGCATATTGCATGAATCGTCCTTGGTGAAGTTCACCGTTAGTCCCTGGGATTGCATCGTTAGTCCAGGGACTAACGAAGGTATTGTAAAAGGGCTAACGGGTTGTTACAAGTATGGGGGTTTTCAGTTTTGCCCCCTCAACTTGTATACTTACAAGTAAAGTGTCGAAAATCAGCCCTTGACTTTAATAACTTTAAATAATAAGACTCTTGGGAATTGGCAATTTCATCCCTCAAGTTATATGCTTCGACTTTGACTTTCGTCTTAGACTTTGATATTGGTCGGGGTTAGACTTTGACTTTGACCGTTTGACTTTTTCTAGTTTGACTTTTTTGACTTGATTGACTTTTTGGCTTCGATTTAGCTTCGTCTTCACACACTTTCCTATTCCGTGCTCAGTTTTGTCGCTTTTGGCTTTGTTTTTCGTCCTTTTGTGAATATCTGTTTCCTGCACAACACAAATGCAAAACAAACATATATTTGGCAATTTTTGTCTGTTTTTGGTCTTTTAAGTCCGTTTTTAATGGAAAAAGGTACGTGTAATTAAGCACATACCACCGGCCGCCACCAAAAACCATTCCTATCACTCTAAAATTTGACCTTTCTTGTTATTAATCCATAGATCGTTTCATTTTATGATATGATTTAGGGTTTTAGTAATTAGAATCGTATTTTCTTCTTGTTTTTGGTGGGATTCAAGCCGGTTTTTATTGTTTTAGGGTTCTGGTCGTCGACTCCATACTCCTCTAATGGTGATCTTTGGCAGCCTTCGATCCATTACCATTTTCTGATCATAAAAATATGCCCTAATATGTTTTGTGTTAGGGTTTGTATTTTTATTATCATCTCTTCTAAGGCTGCCGTTATTTTTTTGTATAACCCTAACTCTGAGTCTGATCGTTCTATAGTTATGTGGGATTATCCATATATCGTTCTTTATTGTCCGATATTGGCTATGATCTTATATGATTATATGCGATCAATCCATTTAGGGTTTTGTGTTGTTCCTGGCCCGTGTACCCGGATCCTATGTCCTCAATAATGGGTTCGTTGGAAGTTGTTGATGAGGCTGATTGTTTTTTAGGGTCTGAAGTCGAATTGTTTTGATTCTGCAAATCAGTTCGTCCTGGTATCTCCAATGGTGATTGGCGTGTTGCTGTGATGTTTGGTTAACATAGGTTCATCGTTGTACCTGCTTGTTCTCCATTGGATGTGCGCGACCTTGCTGCAAATGATGTACCTGCATTAGTTGTTCATATTATTACTCATTTTGCTATGTTTAATGGTCCTAGTGTGTTACATGCTGTTGTTAAGTACCTGCACAATCTGTTGTTGTGGTTCAAGTCATGATGGTATTAATGGCCATGGGAAGTGTAATGTCCCTAACACTTGTTCACTACTTGATGGGGATAATGAGGCTTTAATTTTTGAATCTTTAGCCCCTTTGATGGATCTGGTGATGCTCGTTGACTGGTGAAGGTCTTCATCTGAATGATGAAGTTTGGTTTTATGACGGATTCGAAGCTCAAGTGAATGAATTACCGGAGCAAGTGTTGAACTTTTTGTGTTCATTATGATATCCGCATATTAGTTGTTAGGAAGTAATTTTTTTATTATTTTCATTGTTAGTCATAAGATTGGTTTGTCTTTCTTATATAGGGTGTTGGTTAGTAGCACTTAGTTGCTTGTGAGTGTCTATTTTTGGACTGAGATAAAGGACTTCACCTTTATCCTTTGTACTTCAACGTTTTTAGGGTAATATAATTTATCGGGAAAACCCTTTACCAAAAAAAATTCTGAAAATTTAATCAGTACTAAAACTTAATGAAAAATAATTTCGATTTATAGAAACAATATTTTTATACCTACGAAAGTATTTTTTATGATTTTTTTTTCAAAAAAACTATTTTAAGAATACTTAAAAAATACTAAACGAAATCTAAAATTTCTAAAAACTCTATCCTATCTAGAAAATGTTGATAAAAAAAGCAGAAATTATAAAAATGATTTTTTTTTATAAAAAACCAATTTAACAAAAAAAACACCTGAAAGGTGACGAAAATAAAATAACTATTCTAAAATATATATTTAAAAGCAAAACTGAATATCATAAAAGTAAAAAAAAACAAAAGTAAAGACTTTTTAAAAACTTCTAAAAACAAAAAATATGAAATTTTATAAAAACATGCAGAGAATGTATTTAAAAAGATAAAAGATTAAAATAGTAAAAAAGATCATTTAAAACACTAAAAACTTGAAATTAAGAAGAGATGTAAAAATCTAAAGAACATTAATATCTAAAAATATCAAAATTTAATACAAAGTATTACTAATTTAAACAAAAGTAAAACTAATCTAAAAGACTAAAAAAAGAAAATGAAATAAGAAAACTAAAGAACATTTTTTTTGAAAGGCAGTAGAACTAAAAAACGCAAACAAGAGAAATGAAACAAAATATTGGCATCCCACAACTCCTCATCAAGAAGGTAAGGAGATGAGACCTAAAAAGAAGAAAGGAAAGACCCACCATTGGGCCAAATACGGACGTAAAACCTACATTATAAATCCTACATATGACATATTACACTACACATGACATATTAGATATCAGGTGCCAAACACTCGGACATTTTCATTTGCAGAGTTGAACACACACAGCTAAACTGTCACCACAGAACACGAACAATCTCTCTGTATTTCTGTATTTCTTTGAACACGAACACTAGAAACCGAACATCGGAACACGAACACAACTATCACTGAATTATGTAGCTTGATGGATCGACGAACCACTTCTGGTAGTCGAAGGAGCTTTCTTCGATCTCCTTGAAACCAGTCAAAGCTCTTAACTTGAATTTCATGAAAATTTTTAGTAATACTAGCCACTTTTGCTTTGAAGATACGAGAATTCTGATCTTTCCAAATGAAATACCCGAATCAAGCTGATTGAAACAAGGACCTGAACTTGAGCCTCCACTTAGACAATCTCACAGAAGGAAAAGAACTAAAGCTCACAGAAGTTGCACACTATTGCACATTGCTGCACATTTTTATAGTATCAGTATTGTAGACGACATCTTATAGGATCCCGAAGCCATAATTGTCAATTTTTAGAAATACAGTTTCTAGTGAAGTGAGGATCATTATCGATCTCACGGGCCTTTATAATAGTTAGACAATATCATGTAATAGTTAGGAAGCTAACCGGGCCGGGTTATGGAAAGTCCAAAGAAAGCCCGGCCTAGCCCATCCCTTGTAACTATATATACCCTCTTCACAATGGAGAGGGTGTTGGTTGAATGCATTTTTTTCACTTTCTATGTATGTGTTTTTAGTGTTTTCTCTCTTCCACTCTCTCTCTCTCTCTATCTTTCTCTCTCTAGTTCATAGTGTTTGTGAAATTCATTTCTTTCAATTGGTATCATCACCATGGTTTGATCTTGGGGCAATAAGTCATTCGTGGTTTAGTTGTGGTTAGTTTAAGCTTATTTGGTTCGGCTTATCTAGTATTATTTTTCTTCCTTTGTTTAAAATGTTTAGCTAATTGGGCTTATCCTTTTCGTGGCTAATATTGTGGCTAACTGCCAAATTACAACGTTTTTTAAAAAAGGTAAGCAGATTGTGGCTAACTGCCAAATCTGTTATTGGGTCGTTTCGGCTAATTTGTAGTTTCATTATTTTCTATAACGCAACAAAATCTTCAAAACGAAAAGAAACAAAATCCTTAATATCATCATAACAAGCTTATTATCTTCTACTCTTTCGTTGCTTAAATCTTAGTAAAAACAAGTTTTTTTTTGTTAGAATTTTTAGCTTGTTTTTTTGGTTCGGAAATCTTGAAAAAACGTGAAAAAAAATTCGTCTTAAAAATCAAAAAGTTTGAATTTTTATGTTAAGACTTTCTTAGATTTGCTTAGTTTTGCAAAAGAAATCATCTAAAAGTGTCAAAAATGTGTCTTTTTCGTATTTGAAAATTTGTACTTTTTTCACTAGGAGATTTATACCATTTACTCTAGGAGAAGTATACCAGTTTTTAACACTAGGAGAATTATACCATTTACCCTAGGAGAATTATACCAGTTTTTACAGTAGGAGAAGTATACCAATTTTTACACTAGGAGAATTATACCATTTACACTAGGAGAATTATATGTGTTTTTACACTGGGCGAATTATACCACGTTGCTTGAGAGAATTATACCATTTTTCTTGGGAGAATTATACACTTCTCTTGGATGAATTATATGCTTCTCCTGGGTGAATTATACACTTCTCTTGGGCGATTTATACGCTTCTCTTGGGTGAATTATACACTTCTTTTGGGTGAATTATACACTTCTCGTGGGTGATTTATACACTTCTCTTGAGAGAATTATACCATTTCTCTTGGGCGATTTATACATCTCCATTAGGTGATTTATACGGTTTTTCTTTGATTTGTAAAATTCCGTGAAATATCAACTTATTTTCTCGGTTTTATCAAGAATTGTAAAATCCTGTGTAATCTCAAGACTTAATCACTTATACAAACAACACTTTAGCACGACAACCTCTAATCACTGAACGATCAAGATCTTAGCTTTTCATCTCACACATCAATTACTTCAAAATGTTTAACATGAATGAGAGAGTTTACAATCAGCAATCACAATATGCAAGTGATACTCATCAACTTTCAATGTTTCATCCACAATAATCTCATATGATTCATCCTCAATCATCTCAAGTGATTCATTCAAAATCATCTCAAGCACCAGCTATTTCTCTACAATCATCAACAGATCCTATACAATTTGATTCAGTCCTTGTTGTACCTTACTTTCTTCCAACTGATGTTCCACTTGAAAGCTTAAACAACGCTTTGGCATTCATGTGTACCACATTTGCATCAAGTTACCCACCAAATAAACTAGAGACTTTGTCAAATCCAATGCACCAAGTTGCTATGCCCGAAAGTGTAGGATATTAGATATCATCACACAATCGAATGGTTAGTAGATTAGTCGAATGCTAGAGAGAAAAACAAAGAAAATACACACTCCTTTAAAGAGAGAAAGTGTGTGTGTATAAAATGACTAACCACCTCTTCCATAAGATGGAAGAGGCTTATATAGATGTGTACAAAATCAGCCCTTAGGCCATGGTATGGGTTTACACGTTGGGCTTTATAACCCGGCCCATTACCAAACATTATAAATTAAACGTTAAACTACGAGCTATAATAAATTGTAAAATACACGGGGTGACATAGTCTTTTTTTAATATCTAACAATCTCCTCGTACGGGAGGTCACCCCAGAAAATACTAACTTAAGCTCAACAATCTTCTGATTGATCTTGTGTTCAGCTCGTAGTCTTTGATTCTTTATGTGATATCTTGTACTTTGATGTAGTGATCTTTGTCTCGTGGCTTGTGTTTGTATTTGATATGTGAACTTGAGATTTCTTGAGATCATCCGCCAAATCTAATCTCTTATCATTATCTTATGATCTTTTGCCGTCTTGTGATCTTGTGTCTTACGGACCGACATGCTCATACTTGTTGCAATCTTGAAAGCTTGATATTATGTACTTACTTCTTCTTTATTTCATCAAAACTTCATTACTTTGACATGCTGAGGAAGAAGTTGATATCAGAGTTTGCGGAAGCATTGAAACCTTTACTTAAACTTTCATGATTTCTACATAAGTGTTGGTTGAGTATGAGCATGCGGTTATGAACTTGACTCTGCTAGAACAGTGTATCTCCATCTCCATCTTCATCTCCATCTTTATATAAACCTGTAATAAAACAGTTAGCAATAAAGAGAAAATTGATTTGAAAATCAATCGACGTTTCACTTGAAAATATATTTTTGCAACACATTGAGAGTTTTAAGCGTTTGTCAAAAATCAGCAACCGTCAATTCGTATACTGGAACAAGTTTGATTCATGTAGAATGGCACCATCGTTTCTTTCCAGCTGTCACAAGTTTGATCCATTTAGGATCTCACAAGTCACCTACCAAGAGCTTGTTTGATGTTGGCTCTAGCAAGATTTCCATCTTTATTGTGATACTTAGGTATCACTCGGATGTTCTGGCACTACCACAAGGATAATGCGTAGGACTCTTATGATAATCCTTGTTTTCACATTGTGTGAAGAACAAGTAAAATAGAATAGTATCCTAATGAGATTAATTGATGATATCTTGGCTCTAGACTCAATTGTGCGTTTTGGTTTTAGTAATCGAAGGCTGGAGCGGACTGCCACCTTTTCAATATCAACTAACTCGGAGTGAGAAAGTCAATAGATAACGTGTTTAGTCTCCGTGAGAAATGAAACATAAATCTTTTGAGAGATTTTGAGTGGCTAGGTAGGGTTGTGCATTGCATCACTAGGTTCATGACGACTTTCTTCAATGTCAGCAATCATCATTGTGATTCTGACAGCAGATGTATTGACCCAATTTCTGCCTAAGTGTATGGAGTGCTTATTTCTTTTTACCCTTTATCCTTACAATTCTTTTTCATTCTTCAACCCCTTCAGTGCTTACCGAGACTTCATGACTAGTACCTTGTTGGGTTTGTTCCGGTACTAGCTCCATCTCAGTCGGCACTATTCCCTTTTTCTCACTTTTACTCCTTTT
The DNA here is from genome assembly GCA_026074375.1 of Tanacetum coccineum. Lineage (NCBI taxonomy): Eukaryota > Viridiplantae > Streptophyta > Magnoliopsida > Asterales > Asteraceae > Tanacetum > Tanacetum coccineum. Next base: position 78,428 of record BQNB010008215.1, read on the forward strand.
TTAAGTCATACCTAAGGACTTCTACACTATCTAGTGGATTGTCCCTGGGTAGATCCCTCCGGTTTTGGCTGGATCATGGGAACTCATACATAACCTTACCACCCTTATAACTCCGATAAAAGTAAATACATGGTCAGTCTTTTTGGTATTGTTCACCTTGCCATAAAACCAATTGAAAAACTCAATCAGGTACGTGTGATATAAATATCAAAGCTTTTTGTACCTTGATTGTTTTTGCTATTCAGAAACGCTCCCCCTCAACACGTGCATCGATAAACGAAAATGTTTAGCACAAGGAGGATGGAGTATACATATGAGTCTACAAAGTCACATTTTATATTAGCTTTCATATTTAAATCATATTTTCTCCCTTTATCAAAAATTTCAAATCCTTTGATATTTTGGATACCAATGGATTCAAATATGTTGGGAAACTGTGAGAAAAATGTGCTGATAATTCACAAGCCGAGTATGGAACATATTAATGATCCCCCTCAATCTATAAGGGTATGTGTGAGTGTCAGGTATAATAATTTTGAAAGATTTTGAGTTTAACGAAAAACTCATGAAAAATTTATACAATGACACTTAACACTTAACGATACACTACATACTTTTAATAATGTACAAGATATATTATACAAAATAAGAAGATATTGACCTAAGTATCAGAATGATGAAATCATTCAGTTCTCTGAATAAGTCTGTAGTTAACATCTTTTAACCTTCCACTGACAAAGCTTTCCAGACTTCGAAAGATTCTCCTAATCTTGAGTCGTCTCTCAATCACCTCCATAAAGTCTTTACTCCTTCTATCATCCTCAAACCAGATTCTACTTTCCATGCTCGGATTGTACTTGAGCAGCTTGAAGTCTTTAACCATGTCATCCAGCTTATCCAGAATCTTATTCAACGTACCATTACTGAACTTGTGCACCTCAGTCTCCCTCATCATCTTCTTCTGATCATTCCTATCTCTATAGATTACGGCCCGTGGTTTGGAAACGATAGTGTAATCTTCTTTGAAAAGAAAATCAGATGCATCCCAGTTCGGTTCAGTTCAGTTCAGCTTCGTCTGATAGCTCTCAATGCCGAGTTGCAAGTCTTTCACCCGTTTTCTGATAACAATGTTCCTAATCCACATGTTGATTATGTTGAGCAGGTGAGCTTTGTCGGATCCAGACAGATGGTTGAGCTTGCCTTAAAGATGAAGCAGATACAAGTCTTCAAAGTCATTAGGATGCAGATTCTTGAAATCGGATTCTAAGATCTTGTATTCCTTGAAGTCAGCTCTGCGTAGAACAATCTCCTTCAAGTAGGTGTAGTTGTATCTGGATATTGTCTTAAGACTGACGACACTAAGAATCCGCATGTGAGATCTGACTACATGACGATCAGAGGGGGCACTATGTCTGTTGAGGTAGAATTCCTTACACTTAAACCACCAATGAGAAATACCATAGGCTGCACTAATATCGTATTCTCGTTCACTTTCAATCCACGGTGACAGTACGAGTTCTTCAAGCCCAAAATCTGGATAGTTAGCTGCCTTCAGCTTGGATATAGACAGAGCACTCCTCCTTTCTTTGTTGCCTGACACAAGGTATTCCAGATCTTTATTGAAGAAGAATTATGGTTGAATTGTTACCTGAACTGGTGGACCTCTGAGAGGCAATGGTTTGCTCATATCAGGCACAACTCGATGACCTTCAGGATTAACCAAATCAACTTGATCGGTAAGCAGCAAGTGACACTCTTCCATTTGAAACTGAAGAGAAATGTTGTTGTCGTGAAATGGTCAGACTACCTTAAAAGCTGGGCCTTCTAAGTCTGCTTTGCTCAGCATCTTCTTTCCAATCCGTTTGCGAAACCAGTTAATGAATGAACTCGTATCGCCAATCTGCCGTAGTAGCTTGTATTCATCTGGATCTTGATATGAACTGGCAAGTGCATTGGCCTAATTGTTCTTAGTTTCTGGTAAATCATTTGGGGGAATGATCTAGTCTGGTTCTGGAGTCTCTGGTCTGTCTTCCTCTGGTACAGGCTTCAACCAGTCTGGTCTGGTTTTATCTTGGGAAGATGTGCAGTATCGGTGTCCTCTTAATCTGAGATATTCACATCATCTGGTATAGGCACGTCTTCGACTGGTTGTTCAGAATGAGGAACGGACTTCTGCTTGGGGGAGATGGAAGGAGCTTCTCTAGTGTCAAAAGTTTTCCAGGCTGAGGATTGAGGAGCTGGAGGCTGTTTTGAGCCTGAAGCATCAGAGTCATGTCTTTTCTTCTTGCTTAGATCTGAATCTGGTGATTGAGGAGGAGGATCTTGATCGTCACGGCGTCTCTTTCGAGACTTGTCTTTTTAGCAAGGAACTCGTCCCTATTTGCACGTTTCATAGACACCTTAAAAGCTTCATAAAGAGCCACATGTTCAGGAAGTGATTTGTAGGAACCACTCTCAAACATCTGTTGGTGAAGAATTTCTTTTATATCAGCTTCGTACAGTTATTTAAAAGAATTAAATAACTTTTAATTATATAATTTTACATTTAAATTAAGGGTATAATCGGTATTTTTACATCAAACTTTCATTCGTATATCTTGGATAAGTTAGAGGTTGGTTCATTTCTTTATTTATATGGGAAAATAGCACAAAAGGTACCCAACTTAAAGGTAATTTCTAATCAAGGTATCGCTATTTTTTTCTTGCATAAAAAGGCGTCCAACTTATTTTTTGACCAATTTAGGTATTTTCGTAAAATATTTAACAATCTTCCATTAAGTTTTACATTTCAAGTCCACCGGGCGCTACCACTACCACTAATCATCGTCACCACAACCATCGATCATCGTCACCACCACCAAGCCTCTCCAACATCATCACTACCAAGCACCGCCTCCATCACTAAAGTCATTAGGTTATATGTTTCATGCTATGCTATTCCCAGTCATACATGAAGGTGGGGAAAGTGTCTTATCTTTGCATTACCATAATCGGTCCACATATATACATACATAGATGGTCTTAGACTTGAGCTTGAGCCCGTCACAATACATAATAAACATATGGGCTATACAACATAATAATACCGACTAACACTCCCCCGCAGTTGGAGCGGGAGGACACCGGACGCTCAATCTGGACCGAAACTCCTCAAATAAAGCCGAAGGTAAGCCTTTGGTGAAGATATCCGCAAACTGATAACGAGAGGGAACATGTAGAACACGAACCTGACCAGCAGCAACCAAATCACGAACAAAATGTATGTCAATCTCAATGTGTTTCGTACATTGATGCTGAACCGGATTGCAGGATAAATAAACAGCACTGACGTTATCACAATAAACAAGAGTAGCAGAAGATAACGGAGAATGCAACTCACGCAATAAATTGCGTATCTAACAAGTCTCTGCAACAGCATTGGCAGCACCATAATACTCTGCCTCAGCACTGGAACGAGAAAGTGTTGGATGACGCTTAGAGGACCAAGAGAGTAAGTTGTTGCCAAGAAATACATAATAACCTGAAGTCGAACATCGAGTAGTGGGACAACCAGCCCAATCTGCATCTGTGTAAGCAACTAAATCTGTAGTGGATGATGAAAATAAATGTAACCCATAAACCAAAGTACCACGAACATATCGCAAAATCCGTTTAAGAGCCGACAAATGAGGCTCCTGTGGATCATGCATATGAAGACAAACCTGTTGTACTGCATATGAAATATCTGGTCGAGTAAAAGTAAGGTACTGGAGAGACCCTGCTAGACTCCGATATAATGTCGAATCAGAAACTATATCACCAGTATCACCTAATTTAGACTCAGTGTCAATAGGAGTCCGACTGGAATTACAATTGACCATACCAGCCCGCTCAAGAATCTCAACAGCACACTTCGTCTAAGATAAAAACATCCTTGAAGAATCGCGTGTAATAGAAATACCCAAAAAATAGTTAAGTGAACCCAAATCTATCATGGAAAAATCCTGAGGCAACCAACCAATAACCTGCTGTAGTAACGTCTTAGAAGATGCAATAAGAATAATGTCATCAACATATAATAACAAATAAGCAGTGTTAGTCCCCTGTCGATAAATAAATAATAAGGAATCGCAGCGACTATGGCGAAACCCAACTCTAGTGATATATGAAGTAAATCTCTGAAACTAGTCTCGTGGGGCTTGCTTGAGCCCATACAGAGACCGTTGTAATAAACAAACATAGTCAAGATGAACAGAGTCTCGAAATCCCGGAGGCTGATGCATATAGACTATCTCGGATAAATCACCATGCAAAAAGGCATTCTTAACATCAAGTTGATGAACATGCCAATGTCGAGAAGCAGCTAAACTGAGAATAGTCTGAATAGCGGCTGGTTTAACAACCGGACTAAAAGTCTCATCAACATCCACACCCTCTATCTGAGCACTACCATTCGCCACAAGACGAGCTTTGTATCTGCTAAGTGAGCCATCGACATGATACTTATGGCGAAAAAACCACATACAACGGACAATGTTGGTGTCCGTGGGACGCGGTACTAAAGTCTAAGTATTATTTAATAAGGGCATGATATTCATCACACATATCATTTTGCCAATTGAGATCATTAAACGCATTGCGGTAAGATTTAGGCAATGGTGAGATCGAAGACACATGCAAAGTAAAACGCTCAGGTAGGGCTGCAATCAAGTCAAGCTTTTATCAAGCAACTCGAGCTTGACTCGATCAAGCCAAACTTTTATCAAGCTCAAGCCCAAAAATTAGCTCGAAACCTATAACAAGCCAAGCTCGAGCTTTAATGTATAATAAATTTATATAAGTAATTAAGGGGTAATTTGATTATTAACTTAATTATAAGGACCTATTTCATAAATAAATGAATAATGTATTCTAAAATGATCTTTAACCCTAATTAATCCAACGATTTATATTCTAGTGCTTTGTATTCTTCATACATAGTTTTTACTTTTGAGAACATTAGCCAAAACTAATCAAAAACTAATTAGTACTTTGGATAATGTACGCTTTTGTTGAAATACTTTGTACGTTTGAACATTAATTAGTACTTTGACTTATATTTCATTCTAATATTGGACTTTGTACAAGAATGTTATTGTTAGTTTTATTAATGTTTAATTAATCTACCTTGGGTTTCACTTATGATTTTTGTTTGTTTTACTTTATGCATATGTTTATTGATGAGTTTAGGCATTTGGCTATTAAATACATTAATTTTGTACACATTCAATCTTTTCAAGCCAAGCTCAAGCTTTAATCAAATCCTACTAAAGCCAAGCTCAAGCCTATATGGTTAAAGCTTGACGAGCTATCAAGCCAAACTCAAGCCTACTATTTTTTTTCAAGCCAAGCTCAATCCCTGTTAAGCTCGACCTCGGCTAGACTCGATTGCACCCCTATGCTCAGGGGGTGATTAGAACCGACACGATACCAGGTGACCATGGAGTGAACCGAGATCGGGTTTGGGTTAATAGGTGGATCACGTATAATTGTAGGAGTGAGGTCGGTTGTGGATTAGGGCTATGGCGTAGATTGGGCCGCAGCAGGGGATTGGGCCGTTGGTGAATGGGGCATGGAAGGAAAAAGGGTAACAGGTTGGATGGTTCGCATGATGGAGGGGTGTTTGTTGGGCCGTGGGTGTGGAGTTAGTTTATTGGGCGGCTGGACTAGGTAGGATAGTTGGGCCGATTGGGCCTTGGTTAGGTGCTGAAGACAAGGCAGAGGTGGTGGGTACTATGATATCATTTTGTGGAACTATTGGTATGGTGGGAGGTATACTTTAAGGGATATAGGGTGAGTCATCAAGGAAACTGTATTTTGTTGGCGTGGTGTGGGTAACAGTGCCATATGGGAAAACTGTTTCGTCAAATGTGACGTGACGAGAAATGATAATTTGCTTGGTGTTCAAATCAAAACAACGATACCCACAATGGTTTAAGGCATGTCCTAAAAATATGGACGGTGTGGCCCGAGGGTCAAGTTTGTGAGTGGGGTAGACATAAGGATAACATAGGTATCCAAAAGTGCGTAAGAGATTATAGTCCAGGTTTTTACCTAATAAGCGGGTATAGGGAACTTCATTTGCAATGGCGGTGGAGGGTAAGATATTAAGTAAGTACACGGCCATGTTAAGGGTTTCGACCCAAAAGGTTGGTGGAAGATTTGCTTGAAAAAGTAAAGTCCGAATAAGGTTGTTGATAGTATGAATCATGCGTCCGGACTTACCATTTTGTTGGGAGGTATGGGCACAGGAGAAGCGAAACTGAATGCCATTGTCGGTAAATAGTTTATGTAGGGCACGGTTGTCGAATTCACCACCATGATCACACTGAAACGACTTAATTTCATAATTAAACTAGGTGTGAACAAATTTTCGAAACAACACAAATTTAGATAGCACATCAGACTTATGAAGTAACGGGGTAAACCCAAACAAAATACGAATAATGATCCAAAAACAGAACATAATATTTAAAACCTGAAAGACTCAGAATGGGTGATGTCCACACATCCGAGTAAATAATGTCAAAACAAGAACTAACAACAAACAATATTAGAACTAACAAACAGAAGCCTTACGTGTTTGCTAAGCTGACAAGCATGACAAAGAGCAGGATGCTTATCTTTATTACAAGAAATGAAATTAGACGACACAAGACGACGTAACACTTCACTTCCTGGATGCCCAAGTCGTGGATGCCACATATGTTGACTCACAAGAAAAGCATGCAGAATAGGAGATGGAGCAGTGACCGGGTAAAGATCCCCCGTGCTATCATAGCGGAGAAGCACCCGACGCGTCAGGAAATCCTTAACAGAAAAACCAAAGGAGTCAAATTCAATAGTTCAATTATTATCACGAACAAATTGACGAACAAAAATTAAATTATTAACGATATGAGGTGTAATGAGAACGTTATTTAGGTGGAGGGATCTAGAGGTAGTAGGCAAAAGGCTATGTCCCGAATTAGTGACAGGTATTGAATGACCATCACTAACCAAAACGGATGGATACATACACGAATTAAAAATAGTAATAAGACTAGTAACCGAATTATTTAAATGAGAACTCGCACCTGTATCCATATTCCAAGCACCGGTAGTAGGGTCATGAAGAGTCTCGGCAGTGAAAGCTTGAGGTAGAGTGGTTGCTTGTCTCGTGTTATCTGCGGGCCCGGTTAAGAATCCTGGTGGGGCAGATGGTTGGGCATGTTGGACCGAACCGGCAACGGTAGCCGGTTGAACATGTGAAGGATGGGCCGGCTGATAGTAGACCAACTGTTGTTGGGCTGGTGAATAAGTAAAACCCGGCGGAGGTGTCATATAGTGGGCCGACTGGGAAATTACATAGGGACTTAGGGGCTGGGCCGGGTAGTGTAATGGAGTTGGATTAACATTGGTAGTATAGGCAACATGAGTGGTAACAGTAGGAGTATTAGTATCCCTTTTGGTCCCACTTTCATGCATCCCTAGTTTGTCCAACAATTTACTAAGCAAAGCATCAGTATAGTTATGTGACTGTTTCGAGTTACTAGTATGTGGTTTAACAGTTGCATCATGAGCATACCGACATTCACTACCAAAACGAAATGACCCTTTTGCAAAATTAAAGCATGGTCGCCACGATTTAACTTGAGGATTAGATGGGCGACGGGATGTACCTGAGTCGGCTAAAAGTACCATAGGAGAAGATGAGGAGTCCACGTGAGATGCAAGAGATTTGGACTTGAGTCGCATTTCCTCAGTAGTCAATAAAGAGCGAACCGTTTTGAAATCCGGGAAGGTGTTTTGGTAATGCATATAACCGCAAACTTGGTTATATTTATCCGGGAGACCGGCATGCACATAATGAACCACATCGTCATCGCTTACGGGTGAGTCAAGACTCGCTAGGATAGTCATGAGGGACTCAATCTTTTGAAAATACGCCTCCATGCTCAAATCACCAAGTGTAATTGACCGTAATTCCGTTTTTAAAGCCGAAGTGCGAGACTTGGGCTGGGCTTGAGTCCGTCACAATACATAATAAACATATGGGCTATACAACATAATAATACCGACCAACAATACATACCTCCATTTAATATTACAAATAACGAGTTATAGAATTGTAGATTGGCACTAACAGAGGAAAAAGTGATCAATCTTGTTATATATCTTTCAGTTAGCACAAATTTGTTCTTCATGGTTTACCTTCTTTTAACTGCAGGCTGACATAAGATCAAGAGACTATCTTCGGAAGCATCATTTAATCATATGACATCTAGCCCTTCATTAGTTGCTCTCATTGTATATTTTTTGTTTCTTTTTGCTAAAGCTCATAATAGCTAGTTAATATCTCAGTTATTCATGAATGTAAAAAGCTAAGTATATGTAGATCATTATATACGATCATGTAACTGCACATATCATTAGCATTGAATGTACATGTTGACATCAATTTTGATAAGTTGTTTTTCACACCAAAACAATGTACACTTTATGTTATAAATCGTCTTTTTATCCCCGTGTTAATTGTTGTTTAAAAGAAGTTGGATCATGTTGTAGCTGCCGTTAGGGGTGTGAATCGGGTAGGGTCGGGTTCGGGTCACTCGGGTCGGGTCAATTCAGGTCAAGACTCGAAAAAATCATACCCAAACCGATTAACTCGGGTTACTCGGGTTCGGGTCAATTCGGGTTGGGTCAACTCGGGTCGGGTCAGCCAGAATTTGAGTAAAATGACTAAAAAAAATATTTTTTAAATCTTTTTAATAGAAAATCTATAAATTTATATTAAAAAAATCTTTATTCGGGTCAATCGGGTTGACCCGAACTTGAGTTAGCCAAAAAAATTCAACCCGATACTCGACCCTATTTAGAACTCGGGTTAGTCGGGTTGACCCGAATAAGATTTTGACACCCCTAGCTGCCGGTACAACTTTAATTTGATTTTAGTGGTTGAGGCGGTGCTTGGTAGTGATGGTGGTGGGGAGGCTCCGTGGTGGCGACGATTATTTATGTTTTAGTAAGTTAGTACCGACAGTACAAATAGTTAGTACTGTTAGTTATAGTTAGTACCGACTGTTGAATTAGTTAGTACCGTTAGTTAGAAAATAGTTAGTACCGTTTATGAGACATGTATGAGATATTCTAAGAAAAGATATGTGTTATCTGTTAGCGTTTTGTAAGCCTGTTTTGTTAGGGTTTATCCTTAGTTTATAAAAGGATCCCCTTGGGCATAGTTAGAAAAAAAGTCCTCAAGATATCTCATATCAATATCATATCTCAAATAGTTAGTAATCTGTAATAGTTCAACGCAGATTAATATAAGTTGTTATTTAGTTATACATTGTTTTTCTTAGTACTTGTGTTGAGATTCCGCATCAACATATTGTATTCATAATCAGTGTTTCTATCTAGTCAGTTGTATTTATACATCTTGACTATCATCCTTCATAGGCTACAAAGATCTATTCATTTAGAGACTTTCATTTTCACTTAAATTTTATTATAAAATATATATAAACAAATACCAAATCTAAATCCTAAAAAAAATTCAAATTGTAATCCAACCCTACTTATAAATCATAGACCTTTTATTTTAAGTCACTCGTTTGAAAAAAGATATAAAAAAAATGATGGGTGGGTCTCGCTTGGCTTGCTCCAAGAATAAAAAATTTATCGCTTACAAGCTTCCAAAAGTGGTACCTTCTAAAACAAATGATGAAAGAAACTTGGAAACTAACTCTTTGATAAATTTTCTGATAATCGTACTCTCACAATCCTTCACTTTTCTTTTTGCCGTTAAATCAGGATGCTAATGATTACAACTTATTGTGTTATGAGATTATGACATCACTGTTTTTGTCAAACAACAATATGTCTCAAAACAAAAACAACACAAATGATAACAACCCCTCAATTTTCCATAATTTTCTCAGCCATGAATGTGCTCCTATGAGTAACCCCCCCAACGCCGTCGGTGTCTCCAGTGGGCCCATTTCAACTACTTCTGATATGGGTTTTGGTATGTAACATTTTCTTTGCACACCAACTGTTTGATAAAATGCCTGTTGCTATTTTTGTCTTTTAAGGGGTCTTTGGATTTGATTATATTGTAAAAGGTAGAATTCTACTCGAAAATGATTATTTTGTTCAAATGGGTCACTGCAGTTATAAGAAATGACATTTAGATTACTGTTTAAGAATTCTGTGTTAATACGAGTGAACTGGACGCCTATGTTTAATAAGCTAAATAACCTATATGTCATGTTTTGTAAGTTCAGTGATCAATATGTATTTCTTTTATATGTTTCTCCGTGTAAATTAACCCTTGATGATTTTTTTTTGGTTGAATATGATGGTAAGATATTAAATTTTGCTGTATCTCATATGAGCATTTGAAATAAGCGGCTTCATACGCACTTATCAGTTTCTGCCAAACTAAGCTGAAAAGCGGAAATATTTTGGATAATGCAAAACTGCGTATGCTTAATACTAAGTAGATAAGCGCGAAACAAGAGAAAGTAAGCAGTCCAAAGCACCCCCTTGGCCCCTTAGTATAATGGGTCTTTAACCTTGATTAATTTGGATAAAAATTGAATGGTGATCATGGTGTGTGAGACATTGTTGCATTAGTATTGTAATTTAATAATTCTTATCGTTTTAATTATGGTAGACAAACAGGTTGTTGGATCACATCTTATAGGGGTACCTATTTATGGTGAAAGAAGTGATCTTTTGATCTCTGAGATTGGTAACCAGTACACGGGAATAAAACGCAGTAATTCGGATTCTGTTTTTTCGGGTTCTTCGAGACATGGTGTCCCACAAACAAGACCAGATTATCCAGATAGCTCACATTTGTTAAAGGTTTTTTTAATTATTTTACATAAATCATGTTCGTTACATTTTCATTTAGTATTTGATCTTTTATGTTTATAATGCTATATTTTTCTTTATATTTAGATGCTGAAAAATGTAAGACAAGAGCAACCAAAAGGCACTAGTGCTAAAGCTGATGTTAATGGTTCTATATGGGACCGAGCCGTTCCTGTTAACGTTGGTCCTGTGATGCAATCCCCTTCGCGGGGTGGTCAAGGTGCACCTTATGCGTATGCACAACTTTCGAGCAGATTTAAAGAAGCTAACGTGGCTGCTGATGAAGGATCTAGAACTGGAATCAAAGGGTCAGGAATTTTGAGCTCGGCTAATGTTAGTGGTGGCATGGTTGAACCAAGTAGCGGTAAACAGAAGTCTGCAGTTAGTCTCCCTGAGCCAGGGTCTTCTACTCCTCTTCGGTAATTAATTAATTAGACACTCAAGTATTCTTATAGGATATATGAGTTTTACTGATTGTTTGCGTTTGGAACTGAATATAACAACTTGAAGTCACAATAATCAGTTCTTATTTTTCGGATAAACAAGTTTTGTTTTTAATTTTGTGATTAGTTTAGGGGTCATTTAATCAGTATATACCAACCACGACACATCTGAAATGAGCATCCACTCACATACTTGATCCTTACGTTTTACAGTAGACAAGGTTCAACATCTGCAACTTGCCAGATGACTATATTTTATGGTGGTCAAGCTCATGTCTTTGACGATGTGCATCCAAAGAAGGTGAGTTTTAGGCTTTGTTTCTTTTGATTTGTTCAACACGAAAAAATATCCGTGCAATTATAATATGATTCTTATTCCCATACGAGCTAATATGACCTTTTATTCAAAGCTCATTCTCTTACGAGCATGGCAATCCCTAGCAGTTTTGATTCTTTGAGGAATGAACAAAACCTTTGTTTGTTTCAGGCAGATGCAATATTGGATCTGGCTGGATCAGGTGGTGGTGCATGGTCAACAAATTTTTCTCCAAGTTCAGTCGTAAAACCACTTGCTGGTGAAACTATTATGATGACTGGTGAACCTGTTAACTCTGGTTTACCATTTAGAAATGTACGTGGAAGAGTATATGATGCAGGGAATTCAAGCGATCAAATATCTTTGCTTCCTGGTAAGTTTTCTAATACGGTACCCAGTCTGTTATGTGAAGAAATTGCTGATAATCTGTGTCAGTATCGAAATCTACGAGTAGTTTGTATGACGACCTACAAAAATTAAAAAATTACTTTCATCATTGCAGGAGGCCACAATAGTTTTTTAATGACAGATGCAAGAAGGCCAGCACGAGGTGTTGCAGAGCCAAGTACTCGAGAGAAATTGTGAGGGGTCATCTGCAAATATAAAAAAACATCGACCTTTTTTGTTTTCTTTGCCTACTGAAGTCTCACCTTTCTTGAAAATGTCATAGACCGTGAGTTGCAGTGGTGTCCATTTAGCTTTTTATGTTTGTTTTGATGGAAACTGTTATCAAGCTAATGGTTTAACTGCTAAAAATTATGACAGATGGTATATGAGTATGATCGT
>BQNB010008216.1:8381-52567 GCA_026074375.1 Tanacetum coccineum
AATTTGCCATAGGTTGGAATGACCCTAAGGTCTGACCAAAGAGGCTAAGCCAAATGCACATGTTCTTAGTTGGCTGGCATTGACTTAGTAACTCCAATCGAACACACAAAGAAGTGAAGAACCAGGTCAGCGCAAAGCTTATTAAAAACCTGGATTCTTTAGGAATATCCGCCTCAAACTTCTCTTAAAGTTTGTTCTAGTGGATGAGCCGTACTTCCCAATAATTCATAATGTCCAGTTTTTAATTAATCTTGAAGTCAAGTTTCATAGTTTAGAGTCTAATTAATTTTCACAAAAAAACAAGTTTTTTACGAAACAAATAGCAGGTCACAATGAACATGTATTAGGCGTGTAATTAATAGACCGATTTTAATATCATATTTCTCTATAAGTATTAGTCCATATTGCATACATATTAGGCGTGTAAGCGAGTAATCAAGTAAAAATATGCACATAAGCAGACGAATACTAAAGATGACATTAAATAAACAAGTAAACATGTAGAATGCGAGTTCTCTTGCGAGTCTTCCTCAATTGGAGAATCATAAGACCCTCACTAGGTTTTCATCAATGTGCCTAGATCGCCCCATTCATCACAAAAGTGATTGAGTAGGTCTTACGGCCGGAAAAGGAAACAAAATCAGACTAAATTAAAAGATTTTAATTACCATAAATAAAAATCAAGATCTTTTAGATATATAGTGTGATCTACTATAAAAAGGAAACAAATCTACTAAATTAACAATTTAATTTTATTCCTTTTTAACCTATATTAACAATTAATAGTTTTCAAGATCTAGATCTACAAATTTTATTTAATTATGACAAGGATTTGCATAATCTTTGTCATATTTGCAAGAAAACAATAAATAAAATATAAAACACAACAGAGCAAGCATATGAATTAAATCTAGGCGTGTACAATTCAAGACATGATATAATTCAAAACGTGTAACCCTAATGCCAAAACGAGTTGACTCGTGATGCCACTGTTGGGATTTAACAAACTAGGTAACCAAGTTAGCTACGAGTACGCAGCGGAATGGATCTAGTTTTAGCACAAAGATTAACACATAATAAAAGGGAAGTAAACTAACCTTTAAGCCTTAGATCCTGAAAACGAGTTAGCGATTAAATTATCGCCTCTACGGTTGCTCACACAAACACGTCAACCAAGTATGCCAAGTTGTCTAGCCTTGACTTCACGAACCAAACACCACGTGTTGTACAATCGAACCAAACGCACCACTTCACTCACGACCTAAACACTCTCTTACATAGCAGATCAGTGGATCACTGAGTACAATCACAGCACTACACAAGCTGTAGCCAACTACTTCTAGCGAGGATCATCAAAACCCATCTAAATCTCACTCCAACACACACAAAACAGCGCGCACAGTCTCCTACTACATAAACCATTCTTACTCGCATAACTATCTCACCACCACAAAGTACTCGTACTCAACAAGGCCTAACGAAACACACAGGTAAGACCGCTCCTCACCAACTTAGCCCCGACTACAAACTCAGCATAGACTTCAATCACAGTACTCAAACGAGTACGACGCTACTTCTATCTCCATATATCTGCTTCTATCATCTAAAATCAAAAATTTCCTCAGCTATCTGGCCCGCAGAGAGAGTACACATTACTGCAAGAAGAACTACGTTACCATCATCAACGCGCGAATTTCCAACTAAGGCCAAACTGAGTACAAGATGCTTGTGTGTATTTTCAACTTCTCTCTAAAATCGCCCAACTAAGCTCGCTTCCCTCATATGATATATTCTTGCGTCACTTCTATGAATGGAAACACCAAATAATGATCAATATCTCAACAGGCAAATCTACAAGTATAGAGGTTAACGAACAGTCAGCACACCCTTATCCAAGAAGAAAAACATAGATGATTATAGTCATATAGTTTACATCTGTAGAGGCACAAAGAGCGAGTTATCACATCTCTAGTTAGGAGCGTCTCTCAGCTTCATTAAACAACTGAGCCGGAATCGTACTGATGGGTGTTCTAATGAAGGCCCACAAGTATCAGTGAGTTAGAGATACAAAAGGAACACTCTGATCGAGAGACTAACACACAGGATTACAGCTGTTATATAGTGATCTTTGTCAGTGAAGCATCAAGTGAGATTGCGACTCTCGTGGAGAACACCATCACATTGATTACGATAGTACAGTAGGTAGCTAAATTTGCAGTGTTAGGAGACCACCGATAACTCTTTCACTCTTGGGCGTTGTATGGTGGTCTCCCTAGAATCTGAGTTGAGTGGTAGAATATATTATTGGCGTGCATCAGTACGGTGAGACGATTCATTCTTGATGAGGGCTTCAGTTCATTCAGGATCTTGTGGAGACATATATATCATCATTTTTTATATACATGAGAGACTAGGACTGACTACATATATGAGTATGAGATAGTCCAGATCGTTGTTGGGTTGTGTATGATTATACTTTTACATACTCGCTTTAACATACGTTTTAAGTGTGAAGGTAAAGAAAACATATAGTAGTCTCGAAATATTCACTTACTATTAGTTTCATGTAAAATTTAGCTGTTTGCTATTTTTTTCTACTTTGTAGATACTATTCACACATTCTGTGGTATTACCCGAGAGTAACATATCAATATGAGACATTGTGAGGCGTGTATGGGTGGTTGTACGTAACGTCAAGTGGAACGAGAACTATGTTTATTTCAAAGGCAGAGATATATCAGGTATGATGTGCTGATTAAGGGAATAGAGTTTATTAGTGTTACAACAATGGCTTGAGATGACTCTACAGGTATTTCAACATTGATCGTGTATGAGCTGAGAATCGTTAATCACTGAGGACAAGTTTGTTTGGTGATAAGACTCATAGATCTAACTCATGTAGATTGCTATAGCACACAAACACATAGAAGTATTGTGAGGAATAGAAAAATTATAGAAAAGACTGATCATGCAGAGGGTGATAGACTATTGCAAGACAATTTCGTACACTTATGGTGAGTGGGTGTGAGGTTCTTGTAGATGAGATACACAACACACGCGTGATTTGTTTGTGTGGAGAGGTATGAGTGTTTTAGTTTAGTGGTTTTTTGATATGAAAAAAGTATAAGTATAAAATGTTTAGATGGGATTTATAAGGTATTATGATTGAAATTTTTATATTTTGGGTGGTGAGTCATTGTGAAAAAGTGTTTGGTAGAAGGATAATTAGGATTTAGTAGCGGATATTGTTGAGAAGGGGAGGTGACTTTGTGAGAGATGAGGATTAGTTAGTAAGGAATTGTTCAGGATAGTTAAAATGTGATATATGACGAAAAATATTAGAGGTTTTAAATAAAAACAATTGAAAATAGGTAGTTGAATGGGGTAATGTAGTGTAAATGTAACAATAACTTGTTAAGTATGGTTAATAAAAAATATGTTGTTGTATTAATGATGGTTAATGAAAAAGGTTAGATTAGGGTTTAGGAGGGATTTTTATATTAGTGTAAAGTTGGAGTAATGTTATAAATATTGGTGTAAAATGAAAATGATAAGAATATTAAGTAGAGAATTAGTGTGAGGAAAGGATAATCATTTTATAAAATTGAAAGGATATAATTTATGGGGGGTTATGTAAAAAGTTTGAAAAACGTAATTCTTTGGTAAAAGGAAAAAATTAAGCTTTAATATTGAAGTATATTTATAATATTTATATTATAATGCAAAATCATAAAAATATATGTATCTCTAACTTTAAAATCCATCGGCTTACGCTTTAAATCGGCGTAACTCTTTTGTCGATCATGAGCAGCTTGAATTCTTTGCTTGATCTGAATGATCTTCTTGGTCGTCTCTTGGACTATTTTGGGACCAGTGAGTTGAACTTCTCCAACCTCGGCCCAACAAACAGGTGAACGACACTTTTGACCGTAAAGTGTCCTCAAATGGTGCAACCTTGATAGCTAGTGGTGATAACTATGTGTATATGAAAACTCACAATGGCAAATGTTAAACCCAACCCTTTCCAAAGTCGAATCACACAACCATGGCAACATATCCTAGGATAGTTTGAATAGTCCTCTTCGCTTTGTCCCATCATTTTGTGGATGGTTGCCTGTACTCATATCTAAATTGCGTACCCAAGGCCTTCTAGAGTGACCTCTAGAAATACAAATGCCAACCTAGGGTCGCGATCGACAATGATTTAATACAGTATTTCAGCCTCGTGACTACCTCTTTCAAGGTACAATCTAGCCAAACTGTCACAAGCCCCATCAACGGTGAAAACACGTGATGCGACGATAACCATCATGCACAAGATACAAAATCCTAACACATTATAATCAATCATAAAAACGAAGTTTTTTACAGAACATAACAAGTTAAAATCTTTAAGCCATAATCAAAACCACGTCCATCTCGACCTACTCCCCTTGGGTTACATCTTTTCTCTACCAATACCAATCATATACCTTTGATTTGACACACCTGAAAATGATACCCGAAAAAACTCAACAATAATTTATTGTGCGCTCGTAGGTTTAGACCTAAACCCAAAAGCTATGCCAATATTTCAACCGTGGACAATAGTGCTATAGACAGTGAATATATGCAAACAACCTTAGCATCACCGCTAATCAATAACCATATGTCACTTACATACCTAAAGGGCCTAACAACTGGAGCACTAAAATTAGGACATGACCACACACAAACCTAGGTAGGCGTACCCATTCGCTCTAATAATCACATAAATACTGGGTAGGTGTACCCATCTGATCCAATAATCTCACAAACACTGGGTAGGCGTACCCATCCGATCCAAACAATCATGCATCACATAATATTCACATAGCAGTCATAAGCACATAACTTGTCCCAAAAACAAAACCACATTTCGCACAGATCAACTCAAAACATTTCAAAACATATTTGAGTATCATTTTCCCCCAATGGAAAAACAGTAAAAAGTATGGCTACGAGAGCTCACCTCAATTAGCAATCAAAAGCAACCGCACAATCACAAAGGGCATAACACAATCAATCTCTACGCAAGCGCACAATGTACCCGACAACGACCTAATATATACTCACTATATCAATACTCATACAAAATTATCTTATTGTACAAGCGTTCGCCTTAACTCACGCAAAATCCTTATTTTTAATTCATCTCATTCCATCTTGTTATCCAAAACCTTTAATTTATTACAAAAACCCTCGTCTTATTACCAAGACTTTATCTCATCATCAACACTTTATCTTAATTTATGGTTGTGTGGTAATTACGTGAAAACGACTTAAAAACACGTGGACAAAGTGTGACACCAATACAACAAAGCTCAACACCTTAAATTCCTAAAAATACAATCGACCAAAATACTCCACGAGAAACTGGCGAAAAGAAATGAACAAGAGCTCAAAAGTTAAAGACAAATAAATTCCAACTTCCGAAGATCAAAATACAATAATATATATATTTATATATATTATATATATAATATATAGTATAACTATATAAAGAAATATATATATATAAATATATATATATTTATATAGAGTATTCAATAATTTTAAAAATAAAAAAATAATAATAATATTTTATTAGCATTTTTGTCCTTATTATCGTGGCTACAACGGGTTAGTTAACAAATCTCCCATTCAATATGCCAAAGGCTTTTACCTCAACACTTTAATCTTCCTTAAGATTAATCGCCATTCCTTTTCCTCAAACCAAAATCGACACAACGTGGTTATAAATAGTAAATATTTTAAGAAGAGTATTCGAGAAATTACATCGTTCGATTGTATTAAAGTTCTTCGAAGTTTAAACAACTATTTATTGTTTAAAACATGAAAATTTTATACTCTTTTTTTAGCAAAATTTTTTAAGTAAATGAATTCTTCAAAAATTCGGCATGACCCTCACTGCCTTTATGATATGACCTTTCTAAGTATTAAAACACTTAATCCAAAACAATTTTCACAAATCCGACGTTTTCCGACAAACACAATATCAATACCATTGACATGATTTATTAAACCATGACAAAATAACCTCTTCACAATCGACAAGTACAACAACAATCTTACTCTTAGTCCAACACAATTTTCTTTAGTTCATTTATAAAAGTCCACAAACTCATTTACTTGTTACTGGGTCATATGGTTCATCATGGTCTAAAATACTTAGCCCGATAATGAAACTTATTTTATACTTTTTTTCATAATTCTCCAAAATACAATTCAACCTCAATGGGCCTTAAGCCCATTGAGTTACATCAAATATAAATCAAAAAACCCATAATCCGGGGCTCATTAAGCTGGAACAATAAGTTTATTAAACCAATTATAAAAATAGAATCCAAACTAATATTAACCATAAGCTTCAAAATAAGCTGCATATATGTATATATAAGCTCAAATAAGCCGAAACCAAAATAAGCTAAAATCGAATAAGTCAAAATCCATTAAGCTATAAGCTTAATATAAGCCAAATTTAATAAGCAAATATAACAAGCCAAATTCAAATGGGCCGAGCCCATTGTGGCACCCAAACCAAAACCAAACGGACCCTTGTTGGGCTGAGACCAACCAAACGGACCCTTGATGGGCCGAAACTAACCAAACGCACCCTTGTCGTGCTAGAAACAAACCGGACGCACCCTTGTTGGGTCGGTCCAACAAAACATCCCATACCAAAATCACATAAGCCCAAATAAGCTATATCCTAGCTTATTGAATAAGCAAAACTTCCAAATAAGCTCTTATAAGCATTTTTATAAAACAAAAAATTACTACAACAACCATTTTATTTAAACTCAAAAACCTTTTCTTCCTTTCCTTCTTAAACCGACGCATAAACACCCCTTTTTATATTTTTGATTTCAAGTATCGATCTTTTTGGCGATCAACTTGTACAACTAGCATATAAACATCACCATAATCACAAAAGTACAACTTAAATTCAAAGTTTTATAAAAACTTACTTGTTTGATGAGCTTGGTTCGATCGAGACGCGCGAATAAAACTAAAAACTTTGTTTCTTCAACCTGAAACTACTAGCTAACAACCCAATAATAAAATCTTAACCCGTGTTCTTGGTAAAATCTTCAAAATCTTTGCTTTTCTTCTCCTTTGTGGTTCGGCTAGATATAGAGAAAAAGAGAGAGAGATAAACTTTTTTGTTTTGATTTCAAAATGATGCATGTATGTGAAATGGTTGAGGTGGTGGAGGTATATTATGGTACTAGGTGAGACATCATAGCAAAATTTTAGCCATCTTGTCCCCTTATCCCCTAGGCGTCCAAAATAGGATCCAAGGAGGGTCTCGGTCTTTCTTTTTGTGTCGGGATCACTTAAAAGCTAAATTTTCATCTATTTAAAACGTCACCCAAACTTAGTTATCATTTCCATTGCGTTTAAAATCATTTTTCCATAAACCTGGATTATTCATACGACACTTATCACCTTAAATAGCTACAAAAATCCATTTGAGCCGTTAACGACTAACTCAGGACCGAAAACATGAATTCTTGACAAAACTCAACCGAACCTTGCTCATCCATTTAAAAACACTTCAAACCACAAAATATAGCTTGGAAACTTATATTCACCCAAAATTTCACCTTTTTACGACTGTTACAGTCTTTTACCGAAATTCACGAAAACAACTGTTTTTCTAATAACTTTTAAATCTCACACTCACGATTTACAATTTAAATCGACGTTATTTCATTATTATGAATTTATTAAATAAATAAACCCATTAACACATTTCCAACCTCATAAATCTCCATACTTAATTAACTGTCATGCCAGTACGCGCTGCATGATGATTTTTCGCTAAACACGTGAAAACTTCCCGGAAAGCACTGAAAACCTCAAAACCACTCTAAAACAGGAAAACGAATCATAATTGATTCATTTATGAACTCCACACTTTATCAAACTCCCGATTAAACCGAAACCGCTTATACGCAAAATAGACAACAGAAGTCGACTTTTCAGCTTTCATCAGGAAAACTGACAAGATAGAAAGACTCCAACATACAAAACTATAATATTTTATAATACTTAGCCTTGAAAATATTACCAGTTATTACATAATATTTCCATGGGATCAGTTTCCCTCGTTGGTACGAAGATTGCAGATTTGGTGAGTCTGTCAACAATCACCCAAATGATGTCATAACCTTGTGACGACTTAGGAAGCTTCGAGATAAAATTCATAGTGATATTATCCCACTTCCATTGAGGTATCTTAGGTTGCACCAACAAACCCGATGGCCTTTGGTGTTCAGCCTTGACCTTTGCACATGTCAAATATTTGCTAACATAGGTGGTGATGTCGGCCTTCATATTAGGCCACCAATATAGCTTCTTTATGTCTTGATACATCTTGTCATAACCCAGATAGATAGAGTATTTTGACTTGTGGGACTCGTACATGATCACAGTCCTTAGATCGCCATAACAGGGTAACCAACTCCTGCCATTTAAGCATAGAGTTCCATTCGTGCGGGGTTCCAACTTCTCATTCGGTATATCCTTCCTAATCATACCTCCTACATCTTCATTTTTGAGATCTCTGGTTTCTGTGCCTCAATTTGAGCTTCTAAAATTTGTTTGGGGAGATTCAAACCAATAGTCATGACTAAGACTCGAACTCGTAATGGCTTATTCCGTTCTTTATGGCTTAAGGCATCGGCCACTACGTTTGCTTTCCCCGGGTGGTAACGTATTTCACAGTCGTAATCGCTGAGGCAACTCAACCAAACGACTCTGCTTCATGTTCGCGTCTTTTGATCAAGAATGTGTTGTAAACTCTTGTGATCTGTGAACACCGTACACTTGGTTCCGTACAAATAGTGTCTCCAAATTTTTAGAGCAAACACTACCGATCTAAGTTCCAAATCATGAGTCGTATAATTTTTCTCATGAATTTTCAATTGGCGTGATGTATAAGCAATTACTTTCTCCCTTTGCATTAATACAACACCCAATCCCTTATGCGAAGCATCGCAATAGATCACAAAATCCTCGCTTCCTTTAGGTAGAGCCAGAATTGGCGCACTGCACAACTTCTGCTTTACTAACTGGAAATCGGCTTCCTCCTTGCACCCCAATCAAACTTAACTCCTTTATGAGTAAGCTTGGTCATTGACTTGGCGATCTTCGAAAATCCTTTGATGAATCTTCGGTAATACCTAGCAAGACCTAAAAATTGACGAATCTATGTTGGTGTCTTAGGAGATGCCCAATCTTTTATGGATTCGATCTTGGCAGGATCCACGTGAATGTCTTGACTATCAATCACGTGGCCAAGAAATTATACCTTGGGAATCCAAAATTCAAAATTTGAGAATTTAGCATACAACTCCTCTTTCCTAAGCAATTTCATAATTTCCTTAAGATGTTATTCATGTTCCTTATTGTTCCTTGAATAGATAAGGATATCGTCCATAAAGACAATCACAAACTTATCCAAGTATGGCTTGCACACCCGATTCATGAGATCCATAAATAATGCTGGTACATTCGTCAAGCCAAATGGCATAACTTGGAACTCGTAATGACCATATCGAGTTCTGAAGTTCCGTTTTTTGGAATATCTTTTTCACGTATCGATAGTCTGGTGATAACCTGATACGCAAGTCTAATCTATAAATAAACGTTGGATCCTTTATTGATCAAATAAATCGTCCGATCCATAGAGTGGAATAACGATTTCTTCAACCGTACAGTCTTGTATCATCTCGGTAGTCGGAATTAACAGTCTCAAAATGATCCATCCTTCTTCTTGACAAACAAGACCAGATCTTCCTAGGGTGAGGAACTAGGCCTTATAAAGCCTTAGTCGGATAGCTCCTTCAGTTGGTCTGACAATTCTTTTCATATTCGGATGTGGCGGGGCCAACGATAGGGTGCACCGTGTTACAGTTTTCAACACCAAGGTATCATAATCGATCTAAGATATTTCCAACATGTCGAGTTGGAGGAAGACCCGACAAGTTTCCTCATAAATACTTTCAGGAAAATCCGAACGATCGGATACTCCTCGAATCGCATCTTCTTCGACTTGTCTTCAGGTCCTCCATTGTAGTAACATGTGCCCAAAATGACATGTACATCCTTTTAGCTGTACTTCACGTTTAGTGCACGAGATGAATTGTTCAAACGATTCTCGTTACCCCATTTCCTCCCGTTACCACCTATTACAATCAAGTTTCCAATCCCCAAGGAATACAAAAAGATTTTCTCGGCACAAACAATGACAGATTTTGTATTTAGCCAACCAATTCCAGACCGAATTAAGAATGTCGAAACTACCACGTTCTATGGGCCATTAATCTAGTGTTGAATGGAAATTTTTAAGAATATTAATGTAAAAGCCCGAAGATATTGTTTAACCCAAATATTCTCCCGTCCCTAGTTCCAACATCATAATAATAGATCTAAGATTTGGTGTATATCAATTTAGGGAGGTAAAAATGAGCAGTAGACACAAAACTCCTATCGGCACCAGTATCGGATAAGATAGAAGCATAGTGGTTGTTTAGAAGGAACGTACCCGTCATGACGTTGGAGTTTGGGTTTGTCCCTGCAGGGCCTACCGCATACAATTTTGCTGGAGCATTAACATTTCCACCTTAGTTACCATGGTTGTTGTTCTTCAGCTTTGGACACTCCCTCTTGAAATGTCCCTGGTCTCCGCACTCAAAGCAAGTAGCATTCTGACCTGCCTTGGTGCCGACTTTGTATGTTAGCAGATATTGGCATTTGCGGTAACTCCTATAGTCACAGGGCCAATGGCCAACTCTATTGCAACTTTGGTATATTGGGCTCACTGACCATCATGGTGGATAGTTGCATTTGGAGCACAGAGTTTAGATCCTCCATAAAGGTTTCTCTCACCCAATCAACAGTGTAAGCATTCTCTCACCAGACCCTGCAACATAAGCCCTGCTAGTGTTCTGTCTCTTGTTCACTCTGTCGTTCAGCAAAAGTATGGATCTTCTCTTCTATGATTTCAGTTACAAATTCTATTGCATCCTGCATGGTCTTTGGCTTAGATGTCATTACACTTCTGTGAATCATGTCAGTCAAACCACCGACATATTTCTCAATCTTGTTCGACTCTTCAGGAAACATCCTAGCATACATCAATGCCAGTTCCTGAAATCGTTGGTTATAGCCTACCACGTCAGTACCTTTAACCTTCAAATTCCACATCTCACTCTCAAGTTTCTTAACCTCGCCCCTTGGGCAGTACTTATCGGTCATCTTCTTTTTCAGGTTTGTCTAAGTCATTGCATAAGCAACATCGTGACCAACAGTCTTCACATGGGAGTTCCACTACGTTAGAGCACTTCCAAGAAGAGTACAAGTAGAAAACTTGATTTGGTTTTCCACAGTATAGTTGGTTATATGGAACACAGTTTCCATTCTTTTAAACCACTGAGTCAACTCAACAACTCCTTCAGTACCCTTAAAATATAAGGGTTTGCATTTCATGAAGTTTGGGTAAGTGCACTCACGAGCGAGAGGAGCTTGTCTCCTTCCACCCATTCCTGAATCATGGCTGTCTTCGCCATTTCCGCTTCTGGTGGCCTCACGTGCTGCTAATGCATCAGCAATGCCTTGGTCAATCAGTCTCTTAAGTTGCCCATCAGTCACAGAAGTAGTGGAGGTGGTTTTTGTGGTTGGTGTTGATCTTGTGGTTCTTTTTGGTGTCATTTTATTTAATCACAAGAAAATATAATACCCGTTAGATTTCATAAAATCATAACCATGAGATGACATATACCCAATAAATAAAGTGAGATCATATCACACGGTGAAATATACAACTGAATTGAAATTAACAATGGTGTAGCTAAATCGACATTCATTCATAACAAATTCATCTAGTATGACCAACTAATGCAAACAAATAGTGTATGTATGTCCTGTTAAAAACTTTTATATGATTCAATGTTTGTGAAAACGGTTATAGTCCAAGCAAAACATTTGACCTGGTTCTCTATAACCTTGCTCTTGATACCAATCTGTAACACCCCCAAATTGGGTCGCAGCAAAATTATGTCCGGGAGTGTTACTTCATAAGTATATTACACAGGATATGAGAGAACGACCTCTAAATGAGTCATTTGAAAAGTGATCTCGTTGATTTAACCAAAATATGAATTTGTTATAATATTGGTCCCAAAGTTTTGCATCACTAAATGAAGACAGAAAAATAAAACAACGAGATTTAATTGTATAAATCCATAATTCTAGTCTTGTATAGTCTAGAAATCCAATGCACATCATGTGGATGTCAAGCATCTAATTCACCTGGAGAAAAACTGCTTAAATGTGCAACATAAAGTTTGGTGAGTTCATAATTTTTTGTAAGTCATGAGTTGGATCAAATGATTAGTAAAGAAGAATAGACAATTTCAATCTTATACTATGTAACAAAAATTTAGGCATAAATGTTGAAATCAAAGATGTGTATGACTATTGTATCCTATACGATAGTCACAAAAAGTTGAGTATAGTTGGAACAAAGCGGTTGTAAAGTACGCATGCCCATTGTATCTGTCGGAACCCTATAATCACTTCACTTCATAACCAGTTGCATAGAATGATCAAGAAAAAAAAATAAAGATTCAAGCTAGACGAATTTGAGAGAAGTATAGAGAGAAAAGTGGGTTGCTTATATAAAATGTCTTACAAGAAATGAATCAACCAACCACCTCACCTTACTTGGTGAGGTGTATGTATACTAGGACTAAAAGGCTTGCATGCCTTTAGTAATTCTATGGGCTAGGCTCGGGATTACTTGGGCTTTCGCCCAATACACGTGACCGATTAGATTACAAATAAGAGCCCGTTTACCCGTCTATCCTATTACAACGTATATTAATTTATTGACCGAGACCTAATATAATTATGAATGAACTTCCATTGTTCGACTTAATATTTTGAGGCTAACAATCTCCCATAAAGTGAGTTCATTGTGACACTCCTTTGTGAGATCAATGAGATTGCTTTTGTCATTAAGCTCTTGTGATCTTTGTCTCTGTCTACGTTGTAGGCTTGTTCCTTCATGCTTTGTGATCTTTGATCTTGAGCCTTTGTCATTGTCTTTCGACTTTGTCTTTACGTCCGAGATCTTTAAGTCTTTATTCTTTAGTCTTGATCGTCTTTGCCTCCTTGCGATCTTGTGTCTTGACCAACATGCTCATACTTTGTATCATCTTGAAAGCTTGCTAACAATCTCCCTTTAAGACTTTGATATCTTTTGAAGAAGAACTTGTATATCAGAGTTTGTGGGAAGTCCTTGTAACTTTAATTTCTTGAGCTTACATGATCTTGAATCTTGATGCTTAAACGTCTTTAAAGTTTGAGCATAAGCATGTGGACATGAATCCGACTTTAGCTGGAATGAGGCCATCACCATCTCCATCTTTATGTAATCCTGAATATAAAACAGTTATCAATAAAGCCGTGGGACGAATATGGCGTGTCATTCGTCCGGATCAGGTTAGATTAACCTCCGGTTCCGTAGGACCATTTTACAGTATAAATATTGTACCTGTGATCAGGTAGAATCAAAGAATTTCCTTATACATGGTTTCCCATCTCAAAGCGTAGAATCTTCTAACACCAGATGTAATAGATTTGCCATGCTTGCTAGTTCTCATTACCTGGAACGTCACAAAGCATACAACATGTAAGAGTAAATCAGATAGTTTACTATCTTTTGTGATTATGTTGTCAATTCATTTACTAGACCTTATCGATATCCAGTGGACACAAGCTTGATCATAAGAATCTCACATCACCTACCGTATGCTATTTGATGTTGACACTTGAAGGATTTTCATTCGTCACTGTGGAATACTAAATAGTATCACCTCTAAAAGATCTGGCAGATGCACAAGGATAAATGCCTAGACTCTTGTAACAGCTTGTGAACATAATGATGGTTCAACATTTTTTGAATCATGGAATGTGACCTAATGGGTTTATTGATGATCACTTGTGCTCTAGACTCGATAGTGCGTTTTGGTTTTTAGTAATCGGAGGCTTTAGCAGACACCACCTATCAATATAAAACTAACTCAGAGTGAGAAACACAATAGTCAGTACGAGGTGTATCCTCCGTGACAAATGAGACAGGTTTCTTTGATAGAAACTCGAATGGATTGGAGGGTTTGTGCAATGCATCACGGTTCGCCATGATTTCGACTTCAATGTCAGACAATCAACATTGTGATTCTGACGCATATGTATTGACTCGTTTTCTGCCTAAGATGTGAGTAGGTCTTCTTACTTTTCACCCTTATCTATACATTTCTATTTCATTCTTCAACCCAATCAATGCTTAACCAGACGTCATTACTAACACCTTTTATTATTGATCAGTGTTAGCTTCATCTAGTCGGCATCTTCCCTTATACACATTCATCTCCATCATACCTAAGGACAGCAATCTAACTATGGAGTGTCCTTTATGTAGATACATCCGTTGTCTAGATTGGATCATAGGACAAATACCTAACCTTACCACCTATGCACTTATAATCACATGAAATAAGATGATGTAGGGTATGAGATCAAAACCATAAAACCTTTTTCGAAGAGTATCAAGTCACTTGAGTCGGATAAGATCACTTAATATTTTCAAGATCACATTTTAAATACAAATCTCCCCTTATTTTAAATACTAATGGCAACTTAATTATATTTAGAAATACTTTGTGATTAAAATTTGCTTGAAATACCATAGGTAAATCTTTACTTAGGCATGAATTACAAGAACATAAACTTGCTCCCCTCAATTTTACATATGATTGACACCAAAAACAATGAAACCAAGTTGGTAAATATGAAATATAAAATTGAGGTTGCACACTTATTCATCTTATAACTATCATTCTATTTAAATTGGTCAATTATTATCTTGTTGTTATATAAGAGGACTTTTTGGTGAATGATTGAATACATAAGAACGGTCGAGAGATGATTTATCCAAACTCCCATTAAATGGTTGTTTTTTTTCGAAAAACTCCCCTTAAAAGAGGACAGGTTGAACTCAAATTTTGAAAGAGAATTAATCATCGTGAGAAATTCTGAAAAAAATAAGTTCAACATTTTGAAAAACATCATGTTAGAAGACTGTCTCTTCCAACTCTAAGGAAAGAGCGCACTTATGCGTACACTATGCCTTTCTTGTAGCTTAAAACTTTGAATGTCCTGGGTATAGAACACTCAGACCGAGACATTGAATTTCTCATTGTTAGGATAAAGTTTATCTTTATAGATAAACTTTCCTTTTAATTGAAGTCGCTGTTACGTACTAATATTTGCACATAAGCCAACAAGAAAAATTAGAAATGACATGTTTTGAAAGCATTTGAAACTCCTGTTCGAACTTTCATTTACACGCCCGTGTCGATATTAATCAACATTTCTAGGTACGTAAATGTTATCGATTCCAAGAGACATGTCGAGAAGAATATTTTTTGAAACATTTTCTGATTTTGATTGTGTATTTTTCTATTTGAAATTTTATATTGTTGTATTTTCTTTTTTTTCAAAAATATGTACATGTTTGATGTTTTTGATGATGCTCAAGCAATTCATTTGTCAGAACCTCCAGTACTGCAGGAGTCAACACTCATACCAATTCCATCTGACGAGATACTGAAACCTTTCTCAGGAAGGGCTTTAGTAAACATGCAGCCAATTGGTATTCAGTTCTGACAAAGTACAATTCAATTATACCGTTTTCAACCTGTTCTTTATTAAAAAGATACCAGAGAATGGATGTGCATGGTACGGATGCTGCACGAGTTGCATGATATTGCTATGCTGACTGTGAGTCGCAAATACAACGTGTAATTTGTTGTAGTTTAAAGCATAATCTTTGAAGTTGTGTCCGCATCCCACATTACTTGAGCACAACTTTGCAGATAACGCCACATATTCAGACCCTGCGGATGACATTGCAGTACATCCTTACTTCTTTGACATCTCAGCGACTAGCTTATCACTTAGGAACTGTATTCCTTCGGAAGTGCTTTTGCGAGTATCAACGCAACCAGCATGATTGACATCTAAAAAAGCTGTTAGTTCAAAGCCAGAACCCTTCGATACAAGTTCCCATGTGATGGAACCTCTTAATTATCTAAAGATCTTTAACCTCTTGAGGTGTTTTATCAGTCGTTCTTGTTATGTATTATCTGAGCACTATAACAGTACAACTAGCACTATGTCAGCCTACTAATGACAGATACCTTAGGACCCCGATATGCTACGGTATTCAGTTTGGTCTACGGTTCACCACTCAAGTTCTGCATCTAATTTAGGTTTCATAGCAATTGGTGTACCAATGCTTTGTCCTTTTTCCATACCATGTTTTTTAAGAATCTCTAAAGTATATTTGGCCTGATTGATAAAAATACCGCGTGGGGATTGGTGGATCTGAAGTCCTAAAAAGAATTTCATTTCCCCCATTAAGGACATCTCAAATCTACCGTGCATTAATTTTTCAAAACGTTTTGAAATTTAGGGTTTGTGGAACCAAAAATAATGTCATCAACTGTAAATCTGCACAAGTATTTCATTCAACTGATTAATACGGCGTATTCACTTCTATTGAATACGGCATATCGATCATCTAATAAAGTTCTTTTCCACTCTCAAACTTAAAGCTCAATTTTTTAACACCTTTTTCCCGCTGGTTCTATTGATAATTTTCTGGTTATTTTCAATTAGAAATGACAAAAATCAAAGGAGAGTTCAAGAAACTTGAGGATATTAACGACGAAGATATTTTGCTCACTTGCAGTACATCACTTGAAGTTTTCAACAAAGAATTCAACCGGATGATCGGAATAGATGATGATTTATTCACATATGAAGTTGAAGTTGCTAACATATCATGTGACTCAAACAAGGGTGATGATTCAGAGCAACGTGTGTCACATGAAGCTGATGATGATACAGGATATGATCCATCTGATGTTGCATTCACTGAATGGTTGGGGTCAATTATAACTACAAAACGATAGATCATTATACGAGGAAAGCATTATGGATTTACTAGATTAAAGGAGATGATAAAGTTGAGCTCACGAATGAAGAGTTTTCTAATAATGAATATGAAGTTGCTGAAGTCTTTAGGATTGACACTAATATATTTGATTTTGAAACGCCTATGTGCAAGTCCTTCAAAGAATTTAACTATCTTTTGTAAATCGATCCAGACTTACTAACTAAGGACATTGAGGGGTTCAAGACTTATGAAGAATATAAGGATGATTGAATCTATGAATGGAACAGAGATATACCATGGGTTGATGAGAAACCATGGACTGACGTTGTAGTTTGGATTGAACCCTCACCGGTTAAGCATTATTGTAATCCCTTCAATTATAAAACTGGATGTTCGGAATGGCCAACATATAGTTGGAAGAATGATGGATACTGTAATGGAGGAAACTTACCTGGAGCTTACATAGTTGGAAACTCGCTCCATTACCAAGATTATGAATGGTACAAATCCTTGAAGGATAGCGAGCTAAAAGAATATGCTTTAAGAAATAAGGCTATCATGGAAGGATTAATCAGTGATAATGAATCATGCAATGATGGTTGGAAGAGATGGGAAAGCCATGATATCACCTACCACGATCACGATGAAATAGAATATGAGAATGAAACTCATAATGAAAGACAAGAGTTATGTGAAACTCATGAACTACCGGTGTGCAATATGAGATGATTCGAGATGATCAAGTATCCATTCGGACAAAGCGAATAATATGTTGTTGTTAAAGAAGATGAATACGATGATTTAGCAAGAACAAGCAATGATGCATGCCGAGCATACCAGGAAATCTTTCGCATGATGGACGAAGGAATGATGGTAACTAGAGCTAAGTGAAGAGAACCTGAAGAAAAGTCTAACTTAAAGACTTCTGTATAAACAAAAATGCTTCCCGGGAGACAACCCGAAATGTTATTTAATTTTATAGAGTCTGTCTTCCCAGACATCAATACGGCGTATCCGCTCCATACCATACGGCGTATTGATTGTCTGGACGTTATCAGTCTTTACTTTTTATGCACTTAAAAAACATTGTTGTCAGTTCTGGCAATACGGCGTATTCATGCACATGATACGGCGTATTCACCAGACTGACTCGTAGTTAGTTTGTTTAGTTTAGTTTAAATTAACCGTAGATACCAAGATAGGAATGCACGTTTTTCCTATTTTTTTACACAGGACATCGTGAAAGAAATATCAACGAATATTAGTGGAGAATTTACAAAATCTGGAGATCTTGAAGTGTTGGAGTCTTGAAACTTCAAGGCGGCTGTTCAACACAAAATCTTGCTAGTAAACTCATCATGGAGAATCTACCGAGCAAATATTAGGGGATTTTCTCATTCTAATTCTTTTTAATTCTCGTATATAATGTTTTATCTATACAATGGGGGCGTTGTATAATTCAAGTGGGGAGATGGAATTAGAATGTATACTTCTCCTAATTTTCACACTAAAATGCTTAAATTATGCTCAAATTTCAAAAATTCAAGCATACTTTTGTGAAATTTACTTTGATACTAACCGCACTACAATAACCCTTGTAAGATATTGTGACGATTTATCTTTATCCGAATCCCAAATGATTACCCCAAATTTCCATAAAATATGAGTGTGCCGGTGATGTAGTAGACTTTAGAACTTGGCTTGGTATATCACTCGAGACCGCAGTGACGAGTACTATGGATTTAGATGGAGTAACTTGTTTAAATTGGTAAATTTTAAGATTATTGATGTGTCGTTGTGTGGTGTATATTTTTGTGATTCAAGTTTTAAATTTATATTTTGTCGACTTAACCAAAAACAACACTTTAACGGGCAGTGTACCCGGTCGGTAGTAGATTCGTGGTAAATAGGGTGTTGAACACTTTAAGCGAGGTTAAATCTCTCAATTTATTTATATTTTGGTTTACTAATCTAAATTAATTCTAATCTAAATCAAACCTATGATAATCCTATGTTAGTTCTAATCCTAATTCTGACAGGTAAAAGGGGAGTTTTCAGCCTGAGAGACTGGCACGGGTTTGGTTGGTGACTACAATCAATTCAAGATACTTTAACTCACGCAAGCAAATTAACAGAAGATAAAACAGCGGTCGAGCCTTATGATAGAAAACTATATTACCCATCATTAATCCGATTAGAAGTTGGTTTGTTTATTCAGTGCAATGATTACTTATCTTGAAGAGGCATATCATTCTTGGACTTAGGCGGGACTTCATCCTAAGACATAGACACATTAATTCTGTCACAATTAAAGAATCCGCATAAAGCATTCTTATTACCTGATTATAATCTATCTTAGGAATTAAGGCAATGGTGATCTTGTTAAACCCTAGCTCATAGAGACTTTACCCACTTACTGCTTAATGGCAATTTATACTCTTGTAGTCCACTTGTCCAACTATCCAATAGAATCAGAACATTATTTGTTGAATTATCTAGATTCATGTTGATCCCAAGCCTTGATCAATTCTTTACCTTGTAAAGTGTATGTTACCTTGGATGAATCCAAAATAACAATGGTACAAACTTTGTTTGTATATCAAAGTGTATGCGGAATCTACACTTCAATACTCTAGAAGTATTAATCAATGAAACAGTACTAAACAATGAACAATGAACAAAACACAAAATGCTTCAATATTATTAGACAAATAATACGAGTACTCTTGCTTAGTACTAGGGTTACAACCTTAAAGCTATAAGTTCTTTTTCTAAGACGTATATCTTTCTCTTAAGTATATATGAAACCTTAACCTAGGATCTCCTTTTATACACCACAAGGAGTCCTTTACAAGATAACTACCAAACTTTTAGGGTCAACTACAATTATAATCATATACGTATCTTCCTAAAATATATAAGATATACATTCCATATTTATCTCTTTGCATCCTTATCTCCAAGTCAGCAGCATTAACCATCAGCAGTATTAACTTTTCTTCTAGCAGTATTAACTAACACTGGCAGTACTAAGTTTGTACTGGCAGTACTAACTCCATTAGTACTGTTAGTTATACCTTGGCAGTATTAACTCTTGATGAAGATTTATTCCCAACAATCCTCCCCTAAACTTGTGATTTAGCCTCTAATCTCAAGTTTCTTCTGGATTAAATCTTCTTGTCTTCTGATGATGATTCTTTCAAACACTTATCTACTTCTTCACTTGTGATCTGATGAACTTTAGTAGTTCATATACTTGTGTGCTCTCTTTGGTGAGTGCAGGCACGGATATGCCGTATCTTCCTTGATGGATACGGCGTATTGTTTGTCAAAATCATTAATCTTTAAAATATATTCATTTAAGCTCCAGAATGCGTGCCTTTTGCTAATATTTACCAAGTACTCCGTAATTACAGCAATTCTCTAATATAAACGATTAAGTAACAATTCTTTGCAATAATTATACAAAATGGGTTAAATACATGGGATAAATGATGCTATAAAATAGACGTTATTTGATGTCATCATCCTCCTTGTGATCGACACATTAAATCCCTCACCTAGGGATTTGGTTTTTCTCTCCTTGTTCGGCGAATACAAAAACCTAAGCTTAGGGTTTTTGTAACACCCCCAAATAGGGTCGCAGCGGAATAATGTGTCTGGGAGTGTTACATCATAGATCAATGGCACAAGATATGAGAACGACCTCTAAAAGAGTCGTTGAAAATACGATACATTGGATTTATTAAAATTGTTTAATACAAAGCACAACGGCTTAAATGTTCTACCATTGAAATAACACGATTTTTGATCATAACAAAAATATCTAGATGTAACGTCTCCAAATCTTTTATGATGATCTCCTCAAAAAGAGTATCCCAATGATCCTTAGCACTCGTGGCTCTTGACTTAAGAAAACACTCTTAAAAATCAGTCAAACATAATAGTCTGGTGATCAACGGGTTATGTAAAATATGATGTAGGACTGCAAGATTTTCCCCGTGATAATGCAACAGATGCAAACATCACAAAATGTAATTACGTTTCCCTAAGCTCATGACACTGAAGCTCAACATGTATGAAATACAACATTGTCCGTGATGATGTTCTAACCCGCAACATCCTAAATCCGACATGGTATTCGTCCGTTGTCCGGTAAACCGGCACAATGAGCGCTACTCACCCGAACGGGGTTTCAAATCCCAAAATAGATATATTTATACATGTGTGCTCAAACAAAGTAATTGTCAGTTCTATGTAAATGGGCTCGAGGGGTTATCGGTACTTAGGCAAATGTAATCATGTTAAAAATGTGACTTGCGTCCAATCATAAAACAATGCATGTTTTCTCACCCAAAAAGTTGTAAATTCATGATATAGTAAAAAAAACTGGGGGCTATGGACTAACCTTAGTGAATAAACTGGGAGTATATGAAATCAAGGTGAATGAAATAGTCACAGATTTACCGAATGCAACTATTATATATAGGTCGTATGGTGCTAAGTACTTTGAATTATCTAATACCACATATAATTTCTATATAGTTACATCACCTACTAAAAATGTTTGTTTAATTTATATAATCAAACAATATAAGTTTATACTTTGCAAAATAATGTTCATGTATTCGTGTTCGTAAAAATGGTATACTTGCCCAACGATTTGTTATTTGCAAAAAATACTTGATGTATTATTTATATAATTTATTATATAAATAATTTAATCATTTGAAGATATAAAGTTGAAAAAGTTTAAAAATATCACTTTAGTAAAAACATCGTATTTTTCGTTTAATCCCGTTTTACGGTTTCTTTATATGGAGGGTATGTATTTGAAAAATTTAAATTTAATATTTCATTTATTATATTCCTTATTTACTGTTATGAACAGTAACTGTAATGTAAATTTTTAAAATATACTTTTTATAAATTTTTAATTGTTGAAATCATATATTATTTGTATATCATTCATGTTAATTCGTTTTTAGTGATATTTGTTCACGTCTTCTAATTTAAATAACTATATTTTATGAACAATTTAATTCTCAACAGCCCACTTTATGAACAGTAGCAAGTTTTTATAAATTTACTTTTTATCTTAATCTCGTAAATAGCGTATCTCTTTCATTTTAAATCTGTTTTTAATGTACCTTATAGTTTTGAAATCCTCATTAGTTGTACTTTATCAGAAAAATAAGGTTCCATTATATCTGATTCGAAATTCTTAGGTTTTATAAAGTTGCTTTAATAAAGTTACTTTTAACATATTTAATTACTTAAAACATGTAAAATCCATAACTAGTTCATTATCCATTGGTTTTCCAAGTTTTTTATATTTTTGAAATCACAAAAATATGTAATTTTAAGGAAAAATATAAAACATTATGTTCAGGTTCGAATTTATATAGTTTTTACAAACTTAGTTTTATAAAAACACTTTTTATAACATAATCTGGTAAAAATCATAACTCCTTCGTTATTTATCGGATTTCAAGTTTCTATATGCTTCGGAATTCCTTGTGAGATGTTATTATTTTATAAAATATAAAATAAACTTTTTTATGGGTTCGAATGAACAGTAACATTTAAAAGTTTAATTAACTTGTTTTATACACTTTTAAACTTAATAAAGTTACCACAAGTTCTCTAATTTATAAATTACATCCATTGTGTATAATTTAAGTCCTCTACATTGTGTCCATCATAATAAGTCTATATTGTCCAAGAAAATTATCCCACATATTTATTTACTTATCTAAACTTTATAAATAAATAAATAATCATAACTTGGTCACAATAATATACTAATTTATCCATTGCTTGTATGATCCTTGTTTTAAATACATTTATTATATTTTAAAACAATCATCTTAAACACAAAAAAAAGTTAGTTTATTTCGTGTATGTATGTACATGTTTTTATTTTATAACTTCATAAAATAAACCTAGGTGATGATTTAACTACATATAATTGTATAATACATGAAATGAAAGTATTGAAAAGATTAGAGTTTTATATAACCTTAGGTTAGTGTATGATGGATGCAGAACAAGATCAAACCCTTATGATTCAACCCTAATTCGAAAACCTTGAATAAAACCCTAACTTTTCCAAGAAACCCCTAACTCTTAAACTTCTGCAAACCCTTGCAATTTTTAACCCAAGCTTCCAATGTACCTTAGATATGTCTAATAATGATTCTTGAACACTTGTATTAGTTTAGAAATTGAAAATACAAAGGTATGTGTGTGTATGTTTCTTAATCGTGGGTTGAGAGTGAGAGATGAGAGTTTTTGAGTGAAATTTAGCTAGTGAATGAATGGAAAGTGAAGTATGATTGTTTAGGGCTTCTATGTATAGTGAAACAAACCCTATAATACCTCTTCTATCAAACCAACAAATGGTTTTAGGTGGTGAAGGTGGTCGACTGGTTTGGTGTACAAAAGGGGGACAAGGTGTGTTGTTTATTGATATAGTACTAGGCTAGGTTAGTATAGGTTGAGGGTGAAGGGACTTGTGTTGTTGCTTTAGCATCATGGGATTGTAACACAAGGCCACTCTTAGTAACTTTGTGGATTCTTCTCCCATTTTTGGTGTAACCGTGGGTTATGATACAAGGAGGGGACAAAGGAATGTTTTAATGTATTTAGTACAAGATTAGGACTAGGGACAAGTTTAGGTTTAGCCTTACTTAATGTAAGATGGAATTACAACATGTTTATGTTAGTTTCATGGTTTCTTGATGTTCTTATCCTCCTTGCCGTGGGTTTGTGCACAAAGAAGAGACAAAAGGAGTTTCTTGATCCATTGGTTAACAAATAATGTAGTTTAAGTTTGTTTTTTAATATAAAAAAAAAAAAAAAAAAAAAAAAAAAAAAAAAAAAAAAAAAAAAAAAAAAAAAAAAAAAAAAAAAAAAATAAAAAAAAAAAAAAAAAACACACAAAAAAAAAAAAAAAAAAAAAAAAACCCCCCCCCCCCCCCCAAAAAAAAAAAAAAAAAAAAACAACCAAAAAAACTGGTGAGGTTGTTAAATTTAATTTCAAGTATATGTGTGAGATATGTACAATATCGTTTAGGGGCTGTTTTGGGAAAGAGTCCATGAGGTTTTTGAGTATTATAGGTATTAGTGGGCATTTGTTGAAGTGTAGGTGGGTTTATGGTTTGACCATTGCATTGCAAAAAAAGTGTATTTTTATTGCGTACGTAAACGTGTTACGTAAACCAATAAACAAAAAGCGTAAATGTATAAATTATTTCATCCTAATAACTTTTTAAAACATTACTAGACGTTATACATTTAATTGTTTGATGCCGTTTAGTTAAATGATCATTTTAGTTTACGCGATTTGCTAACGGTAAAAATTAAAAGTAAACGCGCAAAAGTCTAAAAATAGATAATTGAATAATCAAAGTCGTAAATGACCTGAAAATGTGAAATGTTACAGTTTCGGTTTGTTTTGCTTTTCGATGCAACCGAATTAGGAAAACATGTTAGGAATTAGACGCTTCTACAACTTAATGCTGCTGGTGAAGATTAGAGAAAACAAGTTAGTGATGCCAGTACAAAGTGTTAGTACTACTAGTTTATTAGTATTGTTAGTTATGTAGTTAGTACTGTTAGTTATAATAGTTAGTACCGCTAAAGTGATATGCATGAGATATATTAGGAATAGATATTGCATGATTAGTTAAGTGTTTTGTTAAGGGCCCATTAGGATTTCCTTGATGTATAAAAGGAACCCTACGGCATAGATCTATATATAAGATATATATATAGTTTTCATAGTAGTCATAGTTTAAAAGCTTCAAGGTTAATTTTTAACCCTATCACTATTCAGAGTGATCATTTTATATTGAGGCTAAAAGTTTAGTAAAATTTTGTTTACTGTTTTATTATTCTTCTTAGTATTGCAAACTAGTTTCTACATAGTTTGTGATATTCTTAATATTAGTTTCTACTATAGTTGTTTTGGATCTATCCAACACAACTAAGCTTTAACAAGCTAAGTAAAATCTGTTAAGAAGGGATCAACAATTTGAAGTTTGTTGATCAACACAATATGGTTGCTTGTTTGGAAAGAACAGAGGGGATGCTGGTTTTCATCAGATAGTGGACTTTTTGAATGCTAGCACTATTAGGTATTCTTTAACCACAAGTCCTACTATCTATTGCTTCCTATATTGAAACAGTTTTGGTCTACTGCTACGACTAAATTAGTCAATAATGGAAACACAAAAATACATGCCAAGGTTGATGGACAAGACTATAGTATATCAGAATTCAGCAGTGAGGGAGTAATCTTCACTTTAATGATGGGATGGTGTTAATAGTCTAACAAATTTATGAAAATTAGTAAACACTCTGCATTGATGGGATATGAAATTGTTTATGATAAACTTACTTTTCAAAAAGCTTTCTTTTCCCCTCAATGAAAGTATCTTATACATACCATCTTACATTGTCTAAGTTCAAAATCTACTGCTTGGAATGAGTTTTTAACTAATATTGCTTCAGCAGTTATATGTTTGGCAAATAATCAAAAGTTTAATTTTTGATGGTATGTTAAGAAACTTGGATCCAAATTCTAAAAAGTTTTTGATGTATCCAAGGTTTTTACAACTGTTTTTGAATAACCAAGCTAAAAATCTTGCAGAACCTTTTAATGGTACTTATGAAACACCTAAACATACTCAAAAAGTTTTAGCTAATATGAGAAGAAAAGGAAAAAGTTTTTCAAGGACAATTACTTTATTATTTGAGAATTTGTTGGCAATACAAGCAATGGAGGGTGAAAGGTCAGACAACCCTTCTGAACCATAACAACACCTTTCCCCTGCTCTACCCTCTATGTAGTTACTACTGTTGCATCACATCCCCAAAAGACTCACATACCTAGGCGAGCCAAAAGAGGTTGGGACACTGAGATTCCTCAGTCTAGTGGTCCTTCTAAAAGGTTGGTGATGAGGCTGTCTATACAGGAGATGATGACAAAGTGGTTAGGGCTGCCACTACTGCTACTAGCTTAGAGGCATAAGCAGGAAAGTGGTAACACTTCATAAGACACCAAGATCCACGAAAAAGCTAATGAACTTCCTCAGAGAACTAGTTCAGGTAGTGGACCCAGGTGCCAAGATACCACATTGGGGGATGCAAATGCTCAGACTAGGTTTAAGATTGCATCTAAAGAGTCCTGTGACCCACCTCTATCAGAAGTTAACACATTTGGAAGTGGAGAGGATAGTATGGAACATCAAGATGATTTGACGGATTTTGTACCACCAACACCCCATGATTCACCTCTCTTAGGAGGTCACACACCTGGAAGTGATGAGAGTCGACCTAACATAAATGAATTGATTGCTATTTGTACAAAGTTGTCAAACGGGGTTCTTGCCTTGGAAACATCCAAGACTGCTCAAGATTTGGTAATCAACAAGTTGAAAAAGAAAGTCAAAAGATTGGAAAAGAAGCAAAGGGAAAGAACTCTAGGGATGAAACTCTTCAAGATTGGTACCTCGAAGAGAAAGAGTTTAGATAAGGAGGATGTATCCAAACAGGGGAGGAACTTAAAGACAAGACCAATGTTTGAAGAAGGTGATTTTGATGATGATTTTAATAATATGGATGATATGGTGAATGAAGAAATGGAGAATGTTGAAGTTAATGTTGGTGATGCAGTTAACACTGCTAATACTAGAGTTAGTGTTGCTAGTGCATCAGTTACTACTGTTGGTGTATCTAGTAGCACTGCTGAACCAAGAACACCTCCAACAACTACTACAACTGCATTTGAAGATGAGGATCTTACCATTGCTCAAACACTGGTAAAGATGAGAAGTGAGAAGGCTAAGGAAAAAGGAAAAGGAGTTGCTTTTAGAGGTGCACAAGAAGAATCTGCTAGAACAACAAGAATTCTTCCAACTACTAGACCAACAAGAATTCTTCCAACTATTGATCCAAAAGATAAAGGAAAAAGGCATTTATGCAAGTACCTAAAAAGCTCCATAGAAACCCAAGAAGGCTAATATTCAGATGGATTGAAGAGCTTGGATATAAGAGTACCATGAAGAAGAAGTAGTTCACTAGAAAGAATGCCAAAGGGACAGGGCTGCACAAGAAGAAGCATCTAATGATGCTTTGACTGCAGAATTTGATGATGTTCAAGCAAGAATGGATACAAATGCTCTGTTAGCTGCAAGACTTTAAGAAGAAGAAAGAGAGCAGTTTTCTATTAATGAGCAAGCTAGATTTTTTATGGAGACAATTGTAGAAAGGAAGAGGTTCTTTGCTTGCACAAATGGCTGAAAACAAATCCAGAAACAAACCCACCTACCAAAACTCTATTTAAAACAAGAATGATTACCTCCATTAAAAAACATGGGTAAGGCTCACTTACAATCAACTATAGGAATAAGAGTTTGGAGAAATTCAGAAGCTATATAACAGGGAGCAGAAGTGGATTAATGACTTTGTTCCTATGGATTCTGAGATGGTTAAAGACAGTGGAAAAAAGGATGATGACAGTCAAAAGCAAGCAGAAAGTAGTAAGAAGAGACCAAGAGCAGAACATGATGAAGAGAGTATTAAGAAACAAAAACTAGAGGATGATGTTGAGAAAGAGGATCTTAAAGCTTGTTTGGATATAGTTTCAGGGGATGATATTGCTATTAATGTTGAATCTTTGGCCCACTAAAATATAATAGTTTACTGGAAGGGACCACACTTTGAAAGAAAACATGATGTATTATCAAATCATCAAAGCTGATGGAAGTTCTAACAATTACAAGATATTCAGTGAAATGCTTGATGATTTTGACAAACAAGATGTGGTAGATCTATACAGGTTAGTAAAGGAAAGGTACGAGACTATAAGCCCAGAAGGTTATGACAGATTACTTTAGGGAGATCTCATTACTTTGTTTGAATCAAGTGAGGAAGATGAAATATAAATGGTCAACAGGACTACAAATTGATAAGCTGGAGGTTATTTGATTCTGTGGAGTTCATGTATTGTTGTTGGATACTGGAATTGCTACTTCATGATGTTGAAATAAATATCTCTTACATAAAGGAAATGCTTTCAAGGATTGTTAAATGAAGATAAAAGGTTAATCATGAAAGTACTACTGGATTTGAGTTATCGATTCATCAAGTATGCTAGAAGGGAGTAAAGAAGTGTTTGGATTACTCCTCCTTGTGATCATGATGCTGTAATGAAGAAAACTTGACGTTAACAAGGATGGATATCCAAGTTTAGAGGTGGATTGTTGGGAATTAGAGGCTTCTTATAAACTTATTCTGCTGGTTCAAGTTTGTGCTGTGCAAGATGATTAGAGAAAACAGTCTAAGTCATTAATACTATTAGTATAATTGTTAGTGCTGCCAGTACAAGTGTTAGTACTGTCAGTTTATTAGTACTGTTAGTTATGTAGTTAGTACTGTTAGTATAAATAGTTAATACTGCTAAAGTGATATGCATGAGATATATTAGGAATAGATATGCATTGATTAGTATACGCGTTTTGGAAAGCACATTTAGGGTTTCTTAATGTATAAAAGGCAATCCACTAACGGGACAGTAGATTAGGAAACAAGAATTTATATAGTTTTCATAGCAG
The DNA here is from genome assembly GCA_026074375.1 of Tanacetum coccineum. Classification (NCBI taxonomy): domain Eukaryota; kingdom Viridiplantae; phylum Streptophyta; class Magnoliopsida; order Asterales; family Asteraceae; genus Tanacetum; species Tanacetum coccineum. The sequence continues at coordinate 37,056 of BQNB010008216.1, forward strand.
TCATAGTTTAAAAGCTTCAAGGGTTATTTTGTAACCCTATCACTATTCAGAGTGATCGTTTTATATTGAGGATGAAAGTTTAATAAAATTTTGTTTACTGTTTTATTGTTCTTCTTAGTATTGCAAACTAGTTTCCGCATAGTTTGTGATATTCTCAATCTTAGTTTCTACTATAGTTGTTTTGGATTTATCCAACACAACTAAGATTTAATAAGCTAAGTAAGATCTGTTAAGAAGAGATCAACAAAACCCTAATTAGGGTTTTGGCGATTTCGGTACAAGCTTGAAGGGGTGTTTGGTTTTTGGTACAAGCTCACAAGGGTGCGTTTGGTTATTGATTCAACACGTGGTGTTTGGTTTGTGAAGGTTGACTAGCAATCAACTCATACTTGGTTGACGTGTTTGTGTGAGAAACCGTAGAGGCAGTAATTTAACTACTAACTCGTTTTCAGGATCTAAGGCTTAAAGGTTAGTTTGCTTTCCTTTTATTATGTGTTAATCTTTGTGCTAAAACTAGATCCATTCCGCTGCGTACTCGTAGCTAACTTGGTTACCTAGTTTGTTAAATCCCAACAGTGGCATCACGAGTCAACTCGTTTTGGCATTAGGGTTACATGTTTTAAATTAAATTGTATGCCTTGTTACACGCCTAGAATTTAATTTTTGCTTGATCTGCTGCGATTGTATATTTTATTCATTGTTTTCTTGCAAATATGGCAATGATTATGCAAATTCTTACCATAATTAATAAAATATGTTAGATCTAGATCTTAAACTCTATTAATTGTTATATAGGTTAAAAAGGAATTAAAATTAATTTGTTAATTTAGTAGCTTAGTTTCCTTTTTAATAATGATGATCACACTATATATATAAAAGATCTTGATTTTATTATGGTAACAAAATCTTTTATTTTTTGAAACTAGATCTTTTAAATATTTTGATTGAACCAAGAAGGAAAAAGAGAGAAAAAAAAGTTAGGGTTCTTTGCTAAGGTATTTTTTTCTAATCTTTGCTTAATTTTAGTTATTAATTTTCAATTAATGTAATCTAGCATGATGGATTAGGGTTTTAAACATGTAATTTTCGTCTAGGGTTTGGATTAGGGTTTTATGTTTCTGAAAGTTTATGATGTATAGATCATTTTTGATCATTCGTTTGATTGTTTTCATGATTGGGTTAGTCGGTTAGGGCTTGATCTTTAGATATAGTCGTTTTAATTTACTGCAGAATTTTGGTCAGTCTTGTAGAGGTCATAACTCATTCATAAAAATTCAAATAAACAATTTACAACATATGGAGGATAACTCAGAGAGTCTTTTCCACCAAAGTTGGTCTCGTGAGTTTTTTATGGTCGGGAAGTGGGTCAAAAAGGTCGTTACAAATCAGTGTTTGGTTAAATTATGACAAATTTCTAGTTGTGGTTTTTGTTTTTTCTAAACAATACTTAGACATCTAGTTAGAGGCTCTAAATCACGTGGAAGTTAGTTTATATATTGTGTGTGACCCCTGAATTTTTTCTAAGCCTAAAATGAGGTCTAAAGTGGTCATCTAGTGTCATACTTTTAGGGGGTCAGATTCTAGACGAATTCTGGACACATTGGATTAATGAATTTCTAAAGGATATTTGTAAAAGGGTAATGGCTTTGGGGAGCTATGGAGAGGTTCATAGGGCAAATATGTAGCCATGAGAGAAATTTGGTTTGAATTGTGTAAGGTTAGTGGTACGTTTAGGATGCGTAAGTGAGTATAAAATTTATGCTCTAATACATAAATTTAAAGCTGTTAGTATTGAAGTGTAAATGGTGTATATAAGAGTTGGAAAAGGTTTAAAACAAGTATAGAACTATGGTAGATAGCTTAGATATCCATCATAGTTGAGGTTACATCATATTAGGTTGAATTCCTCATTGATGGTAGCTTATTGTGTGCTTAATTGTTTAGATTATCCGTGAAGTGTTTGTGAAGCTTTTGTTGGATTCTTTTAGGAAGGTAAGCATCAGGTGAGTTTCATAGCCCCTTTTTCTCATGTTATTTTGGGGTGAGAATGATGCTTGTCTTGTTGTCGTGTTAAAATGTTTTTAAGCTTGTTGTAGCTATGTGTAATTGGATTCGGATGAGTAGCTACTCAGTTGTTGTGATATGGGATTGGATGGGTACGCCTACCCAGTGTATGATATGTTTGGTATTGTGGATCCCAATATGCAAAATAAGGTTTGACGGTGGTAAGACTGCGTGAGCTAATATGAGGCCATGTAACACACATATGAATTTGGTATGCTTATGAATTGTGGGCACGTTCCGTCCCGTTGTAGTTACTTGTGTCATGAATTGTTTTGGTCATTGCAGCAGCTAATTGAAAGTTTATTTTGGATATTGTTGTATGTCGTAAAGCTATGATTCTCGCTCAACTTTATGTTGACGTTTTAGCATCATTTTCAGGTGAGCGTAATGGTGATAAGGTGAGCACGAAGGTGGCCTAGAAGAGATTGTAGGATGCTTGGAGTTTCATTATGCTTTCTGTTTGAATAAATGTGTTTGCATGAATTGTTTGGATTATGTTTTGTATGGTCGTTTACTGGACGAGATCATCTTCCTAATTAATAATGATCACCATCTTGACGAGAACTTCCTTTTCATCAATAAAGACGCCTTCTATGTTTTACTTTAGTTTCATTTTAGTATTCTCTATATAGACGCCATTGTGTTGTGATGATATCCATTCTCGTTATGCCTCGCATTTCCACTTTGGCGGGGTGTGATAGATTGGTATCAGAGCTAGGTTATAGAGAACTAGGTGGTTGAGCCTAGACTATAGCTTAAGGGTCCCTCATATAGCTGTATTTTAGGGCATAAGTGTTTGTGTACGTGTATACCGTATGTTCCCGCTATCTAAAAGCTTTGAAATTCTTTCTATTTTGAATTACTACTATATAATATGAAATATATACTTTTTCATTATGTGGATCTAATAGTATATACCCCTTTGTTATTGTTTTAGTCATGTCTTCCCCTACCCCTAGGAGATATCGTTGGGAGATTGTTTACCTCACTGGACCCGCGGAGTTGGGTAACTTTTGAGAGAGAAAAGTCAAACCCAAGCGAGGCCCAACATAAGTTTATTTCGTTTTCTACCTCGATGCGTTGCTATAATCGAGGATTGCTTTTATATTTTGGGTCACGATGTGACTTCTGTTTCGTTTGGTCGATTGGGATTTTATGGTTCGTTAGATGGATTATCATGTTTGAGTTATATTTGGATTATTATTAAGTGCTATGTGGTAGATGTGTGTTATCATTGAGATGTGTGGTCTTGGAAGTAAGTACACGTGTGAAAAAGGTGCAATTATAATTATGGTCGCGAACATAATTATAAAGGCAACACACACGTGGACTTGTGACTTTGATTGCATTGATCATTGTTGCTTGTATGTATTATGTAAGGATGTAAGTCTGGATAGTTGTGTAGATGGTAGTGTAGATGTGATGTGAGATCCTGTTGAGGATGGTTGTGTGGTTAGAGAATTCCTCTCTTAACCGACTGGGCGATTATATTAGGTTGGGTTGCGTAGATGGTAAGGTTCCCTTTCATCTATCGTTTGCGGATACATCGGATACCTGTTGGTATTGTCGTTGCGATTCTTAAGTTGGTTCGTTAGCTCGTTGTTCGTTGAGATATCCAACGCTCGTGTTGGTATTCTAGGGTGTTATCATAGAACTGGTGTTCTATGTTCTCCGTTTGGCGTTTTGATTGTTTTCCTTTGTCTAAAGGTGACGATACTTTTTGGTTTGGTTCTAAGACCGTTGGTATGGATGAGTCCTTATGGTTTGTTTGGTTTGCAAGAGTTCTTGTCGTGTTCGTTTTCAAGTAAATTAATATTCTGGTATTGGAATTCTTAAGGTATTTTGGGAGTCTATTTTGCTATCATGATGTTTTTTTTGTTGTGAGTCATAAATTCCATTTGAAAGTAAGTTTGTTGTAGTCGATACCATATTGTTTAGGTGTTAAAAACTTCTTTTAAAAAATAAAGGAATTTTGGGATTACGTATTTGCTATCAAGAAGTCTTTTTTGTTGCGAGTCATAAATTCCTTTTTCAAAGTATATTTTTGTGTAGTAGTCGTGATATCGGAAATCTGGGGGGAAAGTGGGGGGGGGGGCACACGGAGGTGGAGTAGTCACGAGAACTGAGTCGTTTCGGAGCGGCGGGATGCAGGGAATTGGCAGTCGGCGTGGGGCTCGTCGTAATCATATGGTGTCGCGAGTCTTCGAGCTGGAATTTGTTGGTGGAGGCATGAGGCACGTAATTACCTTTACTTTTGATATCTACTATTTTACAAAATAACAAATAATTAAAAATAAGTTTATGAAAATTTTATTAAATTTATTTTACACTTAAAATTATTTGCATTATTACTAAGGTGATTCTATTGTTTAAAATGATTGTATAAAGGTTATGAGGGAAGAGTTTTTCCTTGGGTAAGAAAAAATCGTTTTGGTACAAAGGTTCTTAATATTTTAATTAATGGGTCGTGGTACGTGGTATTATTCATTGGGTGTTTCTAGCATCGTTGATTGCGATTTGGGTAGTCCTGAGGTTCGTTCGTTAATGTCGATGTTTATATTTGGTTGTTTCTTATTTTGGGATTGTGTGATTTTTGGGTCCATACCAATGATGCATAAAAGTGTGTGTTTCTTCATGGCATGGTTTCTAGAGTTGATGGTAGGTCATATCTTAGTCTAGTGGTAGCGATATAATGGTGTGAAGCGATAGAATTATTATGATTTCAGTTAGAATTGAAAATTCTCGTTTTACGTAGACTTTTCTTAGTTATGGGAGCGTTGATGTAGTCGTAAGAAAGCGAATTGGTTGTTGAGGCATAAGGCTGGGATGGTATGCCACAAGAAGGTAGTTAAAATACCTTAGTAGCTAAAAAGTGTTTATGGTTCGTGAGGAAACGAACTAAAGAGGATACGAGGTCTCGTAGGAGTACCAAATCATATTAGTCAGATTTAAGTGATACGTTAGTAATATGTGAGCTTCTCAAAGTGTTTCTCAGGATTTAGTGGGTTTTACCCCTCATCGTAGAATAGGATTTTGTATGAAATTATTACAAGGAGCGACGCTGATTTACGAAGGCTCGTGTCGTTTGACGTTTTTAGAAAGGCAAGAGGTATGGAACGATTGCAGGAGTTACAAGGTGAGGGTTGATTCGAATGGTAACTTGTTGTGGAATGATCTGTATTCTTGAAGTAAGAAAAGTGGGTAGTGAATTGTTTTAAATACACATACCATATTCTAAATAAGCGGAACCGCTAATGAACTAAAAACATACCAAAAATACATTGTATTTGTATGTTTGCATTTGTTATTGTGCAGGAAACGGATATTTCAAAGAAAAGACAAAAAGAAAGCCAAAAGCAAGCAAATTCCAAGCACGGGTAGAAGAGGGAAACAAGTCAAAAGTTCCTAACATTATGAAGAAAATACAACTTGAGGGGCTAAAACTGCCAAGCCTAAAGTTGTATTACAAAAGATTAAAAAGACAAGGGCCAAAACTGCCAACCGGGTAGATATTGCATTTAAGTTATACAACTTCAGGGGACCAAACTGCATACTTCCCCCAAAAAGTCTTCTTTCCCACCCTAAAACCCAGTTACAACTGGTATGTCGCCCCATACCTTCTCCACTGCAAAACCACTTCTCTTCCTAGCCAAAATCATTTCATCCACCCTACTACCCCCCTCCCAGTTGTATAAAAGCCATGTTGGCAATCCCTCACCTTTCCCAAGTATCTTCAATGGCTGAGATTGACTCCAAAGAAGCACAAGATGGAAGTCCAATACTTCGGCTATATATATAGAGCTTCTTGTAAATCATCAAATATATCTAGTTAATTTTTAGTAATATAGTTTGTAATTTTTAACTTTGCAATATAATTTAGCTTATTTTCAATCATTTACAGCTTTTACTTTCAGCTTGTAACGATTTCAAGTTTTAATGCAAGTTTGGGTTTACAAGTCAATTTACAATACCAGTGTTAAGTTTCTTCATCTTATTGTTTTGTGTTTAAAAAGCTCTCACCTCAGTTTATTTATAAGCTGTTTTCATTAAGTAAGATAAAAAAGTTAAGTAGTTAAAAGAGAATCACAAAATTCACTCTCAATACACCACAGCTTATTTATTGGATGATAAGCCAGTTCTGGATGGGCTTATGGACTCTCACTAACTTGTTTTCTACAAGTTAGAGCTTGTAGATTCTTGGTTTAGCCCTGTTTTGAGCAAGGGTGTTGTAAGTCTCTCTTTTTCTTGCTTTACTTATTTATTGCAGAACTGCTAGTTCATTTTGATAAAACTGTTAGTTTTATGTTTATACTGCTAGACTCATTCATGCTTATTTAAGTGCTTATTATTGATTAAAATTTGCTTGTAAGTGTTTAATTTGTTATTTGATAATCTGTTTTTAATTAATATAAAAAGAAAAATGATTTTCACAAAGTTTCAGGGGTATTTTCAACTAGCAGTACTAACTTTAAGTTAGTACTGCCAGTTCATTTTAGGACCAGTACTAAGTCTACACTAGCAGTACTAACTCTAAGTTAATACTGCTAGTCCACTTTTGGAACAGTACTAACTTAAAGCTACCAGTACTAACTCCAAGTTAGTACTGTTAGTTATAACAGTTAATACTGGTAGTTAAACTTAGCTTATCAGCTTATTATTTCTGCTTATTTAAGATTTCCTTAGCTTTTTAGAGTAGATTAAACCATTTTCCTTTACTGTTTGCTTATTTAAGCTTATTTTCCTTTTCAAAGTGTTTTCATTAGTGTATCAGTTTAAGTTTTCTAGCTTATTTATCATTTTAGTTTATCTTAGTTGCTTATTTCTTTTACTAAGTGTTTATTAAGGATAGTAATTATCTGTTTTAGCTTATTTGCTTATTTCTGTTATATTTGTGTTTTATAAGCCTGGCAGCACTAACATAAGCCCACCAGTACTAACTTAAGCCTAGCAGTACTAACTCTAAGTTAGTACTGGTAGTTAATACTGTTAGTACTGTTGTTAGTACTGTTGTGTTTCTCTTGTTTAATTTAGCTTAATTGCATGTTTAATTTGCTTATTTAGATTTAAGCTTAGCTTATTTATCTGTCTTAAGTTTATTTGAGCTATGTGCATTTGCTTTCAGTTTTAATTCCCACTCATTCCTTGTGACAATCAAACACCAATCATCAATCGTCTTTCGATTTTCCATCTCTAGCCTCGTTGGGACATAACGACCCGGGAACACTCTATATTGTTTCCGGATCCTTTGGCCTCTCGGATTCTGATCCCTGTTGTGTATTTGTATTTGTTTGTATTTATTGATATATATTAAGGGGTGAGAAGAAGCGAGTCAAATTTTGACGCCGCTGCCGGGGAGGCTGTGAAACGAATTTCGTTACATTTGAAAATTTGTGTTTGAATCTGTGAATATTTTCTTTTATTAAAAAAAAGTACAAAAATATTTTTTTTATCTTCTTTTACTAGTATAATTATCATATCCAACGAACTTGGAGTTCCGAAGGGTTCCAAGCATTACCAAAGAAATGTTAAATCTTTTACGGATTATATAAGGCATAGTGTTGTTTGTGTACACTGATAATAGAGGATACTTAATCCTAGTTAAGATAGGATTTCATCATTTATGATGACTCTACTGACTATATATGCTCGGATGAGAGCATTGTTGCAATACTCATTAAAGAATAAGAATACTTTACACTTTGAGAAACTGTTGAGATGACTGCCTCAGATATGTATGTTGTTGGGTTCAAATACCCTAAGAAGAGTACTGTGACTATACACGTATTATGATAATAGTATGCACACGTACAATATGACACTCATAATATTATTCAAACCCTTCATAATTTGTGAGTTCGAAACAAGTATTCTAAAAGTTTACTCAGATGACTATTTAGTTGTCTTGTACCAAAAGAGTTGAGAATGTAGGGAACAATGGATTTCAACTACTAGTAGTCTTATGCATATATGTTTATTAGTATTTGGATAATAGAAATGTAAGCAGTTGTTTTAAATAATGAATTGATGTACCTGGTATGATCGTTTTCATTTATACTACATTGTTCTATATTTGCATGTTAAATCCATGAATGACTTGTATCATTCTAAAATTCGTCCATTGTCAATTAATGATATAGGATTATTCTTAAATTAAGACAAATGTGAGCGTTTGGTTATATTATGAATATAAGGATTGTTCTCGCCAAACTCACATGTTATATATAAAGGATGCATATGGGACTTCCCCAACCTTCGAGTATTGACTTTATGGAGCCTTTTCATAAGTAATATCTCGTAAATAGTTGTATTAATAATCCATAGACATGAGATGCAAGTAGGTCTTGCATGTGTGGATATTATTTATTGATTACAGTTAAACACTATCCTGACTAAGGCAGTTATAAAAGCTATTTTTGGAAATGATGTGAAGCACATGAATGACACTTATAATCAAAACAAAATTTGTTCCTCTACATGTCTTTTGTAGTATGATACTACTGGGCCAATCGTTGAATTAATCTGATGTTTGTATGGCCATACCCAAACGTAACCCAAGATAGTTCTCGTTTACATTTGGTAATCTTGATTAATATCCATAACGAGAAACAAAATAGTTAAACTATATGGAATGAGTTATAGATCCATATCCAAGATTTAACAAGTATCTAAAACAAAGGGATGCTTACTAATAAACCATTATACCGAGATCTATTTTGAAACCATACACTCAAGCATTTGTGGGAGTAACGGGGTGTTGCTAGACGCTAACCATTGTCACTTATTAAGCTATGACACTCACAAGTAGGAGCTGTTGGTATATGCTCATATTGTAGTTAATAATTATATTTTATTAATTAACGAATAAATATATATATATATATATATATAATATATATATATATATAATATATATATAAATATAGTATAATTTAATTAATTACACAGATATGTTTTATGAAAATAATAAATGGTCGTTAATTATACCGTTAGTCGCTATAATTAACTTAAGGCATTAAATATACAAGTAAGGGACTTGGAAGTACGAAAAGCAAACCCGTGGGGTTGGTTGCTTAAGGCCAACCATATGAAGATTCAAGAGGGGGGAGTGTCGATTTTATGAACTAGAGTAGGTGATTAACTTTAACTTAGAGGATAAGTTTAACGTTATATATATACTCCTTTGATCTCACAAAATTCCTACGACAAGTTTAACATTAATCTTGTGTAGTTATACTCCTTCGCAAGTGCTTAAAGGTCCTAATTCGTATCCCTTTTTAATTCTCATTCGCTTCTTCTTTAGGTTGTTCGCTTTTATTTTATTTTCATTCACTTCTTTTTTTGTCTTTCGCTTCTTCTAAAAAACACGTTCGCATCTTTTGAGTATAATGCAAATTTGCATCTTTCAAATATAGTTCTCATGTTTCAAAGATGGTTCTCATATTTCAAGCATGGTTCTCATGTTTCAAAGATGGTTATCATCTTTCAAAATGTCATTCTCTTCTTTCAAAGTAGGTTCACTACTTTCAAATCTCTATCTCTTCTTTCAAACTAAAATCGTCCTTTTTTCGTCCTTTAAACCAAAAACACAACTAAAATCACAAAACCAACGATTTAAACACATAAAGTTTAAACCTTTTTTCATATAATCTTGTTCTAAACACGTTTATAAAGCATAAAGTCACAAACTTTAGATAAAAAATGTCATTTTTAAGCCAAGTTTGTGCCTTTTTGTCGTGAAAAGTTGTACACATGTGATTTAGAAACAAAAATAAGCGAAAATAGGTCACAATAAACCATGAAAAAAATCCTAAATGAGCTTTATTGTTGACCACAACACAAATGAAAAACCCCAACCTTGCTCTTGATGCCATTTGTTAAAACATAAGAAACCAATAAAACAAGATCTAGAGGTCGGGGAGGCCAAAATAGATTGTTAGCCATAGTGAGAGAAAGTAGAGAGATGGAAAGATGTATGTATGAGATTAGTAAGAGAAAGAAATAATACACACACTTATTATGAGACCTCACCTCTCCTTGGAAGTAAGGAGGGGTATTTATAGCCCACACCACACTAAACTATCTAAACATGTCATTATTAGTCCCTGCGTGTGTGGCTATTTAATATAATGTAATTCCGCAAATATCACTCACATTTTAAGGCTAACAACTCCTGTTCCATAGCTTCAAACCTGTATGGTCTCTCCCACTTGGGGTCCCTGCTTGCCTATGCTTTCTGCCTTGGATACCTCATTCTTTCAAAGAACGAATTCCCTTATCTTGAACTGTTTGTGATGGACTCCCTGGTTATAGTACTTTTCCACCTATCATTTACATCTTGCTTCTCTTATTGCCGTAATTTCTTGCCTTTCTTCCAGAAGGTTTTAAGCCGTAATGTTTATCTACTTCATTTTTCTGTCCTTGTCTCTTTTGGGTTGTCGTGGGTGGGCATTCTATTTCTGTTCGGTATAACTGCTTCGATCCCATAGTTTAAGCTAAATGTGTTTACTCGTTTCCTTGTCCTTGGCATTGTTCTATGAGCCCATAGCACATTTGGTAGCTCCTCTACCCAGCTCCCTCCTTCTCTGTACATCCTGGTCTTGATCCCCATGCACCAGACTCTGATTCTCCCTTTCTACCGCTCCATTTTCCTGCGGGTGATATACGGACGTTGAAATGACCTTTATCAGAAGCTATTCTGCCTAAGATTTGAATGGTTCGTTTATCAGATGTGTCTCATTGTCTGTGATTATGGTAGCCGAAACTACGAACCTGCACACAATATTATCAAAAGCGAAGTTTTTTACCTGCTTTCCCGTTATGGTAGCCATCGGCTTGGCTTCTAGCCATTTGGTGAAGTAATTAATCAAAACTATTTAGTACTTCATTTTTCCTGATGCTTTTGGGTGAGGACAAACAATATACATCCACTACTTCCTAAAGGGCCATACTGAGTAACAGAAATCAGTTCGTCCTTAGCACTTGGTACAACAGCGTAAGCTTGACACGCGTTACAGACTTTTGAATTTGTTGTTTGCGTCCACGTGCATACTTGGTGTGACAACAGACTTGACAGTTAGTCAAACGTTAGTGTTGACTCATGTATCTGTTTTTCAAGTATGGGATATGTGTTATTTTGTGCTAATAGGTTTTATAATGTGTTTAAGTAGATATGGAGATTTGGTAATCAATCCATTGAGCGTGATCGTCCTCAGTGTGATTGGATTTGTGTTGATTTTGTGGAGTTCATTTCGTCACTTTTCGTGATAAGAAATTATTTTTGGTGATGTGAAGCGGTTTCGCTTTAAATTGTAAGTAAATTATAACTATACGTATTTAAGTGATAGAATATTAGGGATGAAATTAGTTCTAGTAGTAAGGAAATGCAAGAAATGAAATTTTCTATTTTGGAATGTTAAGGTTAATAAAATGAAAATTATATTTATTTTCTAAGTCAAGTAAATTACGTTTACAAGTAAAGGTATGCGCAAGCAAGCTAAGGTTTTTATAAAAACTTAAGGTAATGTTAGAAAATATGTAATTAATAATTAAATAAAAAAAAAGAAATAAAAAGGTTTGGCCGATTTTTAGGATAAAAGAAAAAAAAGGAAAAGAAATCTTACTCTAATTAAAATTGGTAAAAGATATCTATCCTAAATCTTTTTGTAAACTGTATAAATACCAAAAACCCTTCTCCCTCTTGTTTTTATTGTCCCCAGCCAAATTTATCAAATGAGAGAAAAGAAAAATATTTTTTTTTCAAGTTTGGTGATTTTTGTGTTTAAGATTCGAAGATTTAAAGGTATAAATAAAATCCTTTGATTTAATAATCATGTAAAATATGTAATACTTATGTATGATGGTATAATTAGGGTTTCATACATCTGTAAATAATGATGATAATTAAATATGTATAAGAATTAGGGTTAAATTAGGATCATATGGGTGTATTCCCTTTAGGGTTTATATCGCGTTAGAATAGTGATTTAGATTAGGGCAGAATTTAGGGCTGTGTTGTTTGGCTGATATCTAAATGATGGTAATAGATTTTGTCAAGTTTCTGATGCCTATGATGTAGCTCAGATAGTCTAGTTTACAGAACATCTGGCCTCGAACGTTTTTAAGGTCGAGAAGTCATTCAAATGTTTGTTGCAAGAAAAGTTATCAAAGCAGTAAATACGGGTCAGATTTAGGTCAGATAACGAGGTATAAAAACCTCACTTAAAATTCGAATTTAGCTTAGTCCTTCTACAGAAGTTTATTTCTATGTGGTCATTAGAAATCCCTCAAAGGAGAGCTTCTGATTTGAGTATAAGTATGGTTTTTAGGTCCAAACTTTTTAGTGTGCAAACATATCCAAATTGGGACTGTTTTGAAGTTTGACTTTCTTAGGAGTACTTGTGCATGTAAATGGCTCTTGGGAATCATGAGGTAGTTAATATACTCAATAAATTAACAGTAGTGATTTTTTGTATGAATTATGAAGGTCAGTAGTAGAGATTTGAGTACGTTAACACGTTAGAATCCTGGCCGTTTGGAAAGAAATTGTTACTAACTAGTGAAACTTGTTAACGTAGTGATAAAGTTGGGGTATGGTTTCGGGTAACCCCATGGGGACAATAGACGTACGTTAGATATCCTCTAATATGAATGTTACATTGCATTAACTTTTAGCTTAGTAGAGGTACACGAGTAATATTTTGTTTGTTTAGATTTGTGCTATTGTTTGTTGAAGCTTTTTGTTGGAATCTTTTGAAAAGCCAAGCAAAGGAGAGTTTCATAGCCCCTCTTTTTTTTCATATTATATTGGGGTGAGAATGAGCATGTTGGTCGTGTTAAAATGTTTATAAGCATGCTGTATTATGTATTGGCTATGGGGCACGTTCCATCCCGTTGTGTTGCGATATGATATGTTTGGTATTGTGGATCCCAATATGCAAAATGAGGTGTGACGATGGTAAGACTGCGTGAGCTAATATGAGGCCATGTAGCGCACATATGTAGTTGATATGATTGTGGATCGTGGGCACGTTCCGTCCTTGTGGGGTTAATTGGTGTCATGAATTGTTTTTGTAAATTGCAGCAGCGAATTGAAAGTTTTTATTTGGGATATTGATGTATGGTCGTAAACCTATGATTCTCGCTCAACTTTATGTTGATGTTTTAAGCATCATTTTGAAGTGAGCTTAATGGTGTTAAGATAGAACGAAGTGGCTAGAAGAGACCGTAGGATGCTTGGAGTTTCTTTAGGCTTTCTGTTTAAATAAATCGTTTGCATGAATAGTTGGAATATGTTTATCATGTCTTTATTGAACGAGACCCTCTTTCTCATTAATAAATACACCATTAGGTTTTGGGTATTGTTATGACACTTTGGTGTGTGTTTTGCTTACTTTGTATTTTCATTTTAGATATTCTCTAAATAACACCAATAATGTGTGATGAATTCCATTCTTATGTTTATGCCTCCGTTTCCACCTGGCGGGGTGTGACAATTGGTAACCAGAGCCTTTTGTGATATAAAGAAGTAGGTGGTTAAGCCTAGACTATAACCTAGGGGTCCTTCATGTAGATGCATTTAGGGCTTAAGTGTTTAATGCTATAACTGCTATGCTTCCCATCTATTTTTGCATAGCTTATATATTTTATATTTTGCTAAGTTGTCATTTTAGTTATTTTATCTACCATTATTTGATATAATATATATTACTTTCTTAGTATTTTAGCTATGTTTTTCCCTCACTCGTAAGAAGTCTCGTTGGAGAACCGTTTTCCCAACCGGACTTAAGAGTTATAAGGATCCTCTTGTGGAACCGAAGGAGATAGGATAGTTGATCATTTATCAGATGCGCATAGTAGGGCTGGACCCGCAGAGTCGGGTGATTCTTGCGGAGGCAAAGTCAAACCCAAGTGAGGCCCAGCATAAGTTTTTATCCTGTCCTTTACCTCGGTCTTGTTGTTTATTGCTATTATTTCTTTGGATATTTGTAATATATGTAAGTCGTTGCCAAGAACTTTTCGTCTTTCTGTCCTTTCGTTTCAATTTGATATAATAAGTATTATTTGATGAGCACTATATGTGTTAAAGTTGGAATGTTTAAGATGTGCAATGTGGTATATGTGCTTATATGTGAATTATGATTGAAATGGTAATCTTGGAAGTAAGTACACGTGTGAAAGGAGGCACTTATAATTATGGTGGCCAACATAATTATAAAGGCATCACACATGTAGACTTGTGACCATGATTGCGCATTTATATGCATTTGATGTAAGGTTGGTAGTGTAATATGTTTTTTTATCGATATGTGTATTCATGATAAGGATGGTGGTATGGGTAGAGAATTATTCTCTTACCCTAATTAGAGGATATGTTAAGCTGAGTTGTATAGATAGTAAGTTTCTCTTCTATCTAGTATTTATGGATACCTAGTATTGCTATTATAGAGGTTGCTCGTTTGCTCGGTTGTTTGTTCGGATTTCCTTAAAATCTAACTGTAACATCCTTCCATCTACTTGTTATTAAGGATACTTAAGTAAGGATACCTGATTTTCCTATTCGACGTCTCGATGTATATTGGTTGTTCAGAATCTGCTTTTTCAGATATAGCCGCGTTTCGTTAGTTCTTTCATTGCATTGACTTCTCGTATGAGTATCAAACATTTCTTTTAAGCACTAATTGTTCCTAACATATTAGTGTGTATCATTACTCCCTTGGTTTTCGTAACCCATTGGCGACGTGTTAGTATCGATGCTTTTAGGTTTGCGTTGTCGATCGTTATTTTGGATAAGACTGTACGTTTTCTTTTGGGTACGTAACGTCTTGCATGAGTTTTCTTGTACCAGTTTGTTTGATTCTATGTTGAGTATATGGTTCTTAGTATTTTCTTTCATTTTAAAACAATAGAATTGTGTTAGAGTCTGTACGGTGTTTTACGATCCCTGTTTGTATTATGGTGTCATTTGTGTAGGTCCTTGTTTTAGGATCTGACTAGCCTTTGTAAGACGATAGATAACTTGGATAAATCCAAATTAACTATATGAGAGACACTGACTATGGATAAATAGATATGTTTAATTGGTCTATACTAATATATGGATATGAAATTTTTAAGTGGTTTAATAAATTTTTATTTTTATTATAAAAAGTGGTTTAAAGTGATTCTTGTGGCCAAAGTATGATATACCCTTTTATAACCATCTCTAGTTTTTTTTATGACAACCAGAATGAATTTTATAAAGATTAAATTTAAGACAATTTTATTTATTATTTAAAATGATTTTTATACTTAAAGTGACTTTCTTAATTTAAATTGATTTTTACAAAAAGATTATTTAATTTGGTCTTTCGAGTAAAGTTGATAACTGGTATAAGAATTTCCGTCTTTCGTATTGATATTTTTTTTATGTGTTCATTTGTCATGGTACGTCTGTTGATTTCTTTCGTTGC
>BQNB010008216.1:57236-90850 GCA_026074375.1 Tanacetum coccineum
ATAAATACATCATGAAAGCTCAAGTACATGTTTCAAGACTTTCGCTACTCTGATACCGTACGTCTTTCTCGAAGTAACGAAGTGTTAAAGTTTAAGAATTTCAAGAAAGATATAACATTAAAGCTTTTCAAGTCAACAAATCAAGAAAGGTATGAGCATGTCGGTCCCAAAGTCACAAGTTTACAAGATGGCAAAGTTACAAGGTGGCGAAATGAGATTTTGCTTGGTTGATGATCTCAAAGTGCTCAAGATCACACTATCAGAAACAAGTTAAGATAAAGGAACAAGCTCGAGCCTAAAGTCAATGATCACTACAATAATTCACAAGTTATAGATTGAAGTTAAAGACTACGAGCTGAGGACTAAAAATAAAGCATAGTATGCTAGAATTAAATTCTTTGTAAATTGGAGTGACCTCCCTTAGAAGGAGAATGTTAGGATCAAGAAAAGTGTCAGTCACTTCCAATATTTACTAGTCAAAGCCCGTAGTTAGATATATTAAACATATTAAGCTAATATGGCCCAAGGTCTATGGTAAGCCCATCAATAGGCCCTATGGCCGGCCAAACTAGTGTATAAATACCCTCTCCATAGCTTAGAGAGGGTGTTGGCTGGTTGGTTTTGTATTCTTATTTCACTTATGAATTACATGTTTCTTACTTTCTCTCTCTAGAATACATCCTTCCTTCTACTCTCTCTCACTAAGTTCTTTTCCATATCATATCAAAGATTACTTGTATTCTTCAACAGTAGATGCTCAAGGCACATGACTGGGAACATAGCTTATCTCTCAGTTTCAAGGAATTTGATGGAAGTTATGTTAGTTTTGTCAATTAGTACTGTTAAGTATAATTAGTACTGCTAGTTATACTTAAGACTTCTTGTTAAAACTGTTGGTCATACTTAATGCTGTCAAGAAAAAATACTTTGGATTGTGTATTTTTGGCTATGGACTAACATCTGCAGGTAAAGCATATTTAATACCTGATGTTGAATGCTTCACCTCTGAAGAATTGGATAACATTTTTTTAACTTTTATTCATGGGTTATGCATAAATATGGATCCTCATGAATTCTCACATGTCTATCTAGTCTTTCTAGTGTGCTTGTAATGAATAGAGGCATGTTGTTGTATAATTATTGAAGAAAGAGTTAATACTATTATATATCTCTTAATACTGCTAGGCATAAAATTACTACTGTCAGGCAAAAGTTAGTACTGTTGGGCGCTAAAGTTACAACTGTTGAGCAAATTCTTATCCCTTGAAGAATTATTTAAGGGGAGGCTACTTATTTATACATTCAAAGCATGGATGGAAGGATATGTAATATCAAAAAAGTGTGTTAAAAAGAATTAAAAACATCTAAGCATGTCAAAAAAGGTCGGCACACCAAGATACCTCAGTCTAGTGGTCCCCCATGAAAAAGGTTGGTGATGAGGCTGTCCACAAGGAGTTGGGTAATAGAATGGAAAGGGCTGCCACTACTGCTTCTAGCTTAGAAGCAGAGTAGGAAAGTGGTAACAATAAGACCCAATCTATGGCAACACTTAATGAATCAAGTTCTTAGGAAATTGGTTCAGGTAGTGGTCCCAGGTGCCAAGATGCCATATTAGGGGATGTGGATGCTCAAACTAGGTTTGAAACTACTTCTAAACAGTCCAATTATCTACCTCTCTCAAGAGGTTACACACTTAGAAGTGGGGAGGACAATATGAGACTATTGGAATTGATGGAACTGTGTATAAAACTATCAAATATGTTGCATAAAAATAGAAAGAGTAATTTGGTGAGCCAAAAGAAATGAGAGATTAAGTGAGCTTAAAAATAGAAAGAGAGATGTGTGAATAAAAACATAAATGAGTGATTATGTGAGCAAAAAGAATTGAGAGATATTGTGAGCATAAAAACATAAAGAGAGCTTGTGAGAAGAACCAATTGATGATATAAGTCCTTTTTGGAAAGAAATTGAAGTTAGTACTAGTAACTTAAAACTTAATGTTGTTAGTCTTAGGTTATTGGGTTACTTACTACTGTTAGGCATAACATTGTGCTGTCAGTTTAACTTAATGATGTTAGGCCTAATTTAGTGCTGCCAGTTCAAGTTAATGCTTCTGAGTGTGATTCTATAAATACTTTGATTCAGGGTTTCATTCGATTCTTTATTCGATTTCAATCATTCAAACACTCTCTAACCATAAACCCTAACTCAATTTCATCTTTGATCATCAAAACACAACACAATGTCAACCCTAACTTTTGCTGATACTCACAACATGGTCGCATTCTTGGACAAACCCGCTGAAAGTGATGGATTTCATAAGATTATTGATTTTCTGAATGCTAATCAGATTCGTTATGCATTGACTGTTAATCCTGACAATCTACACTCTACATTCAACAATCTGGCAACGGCAAGGGCAAAATCGGGGGTGAGTTAAATGGTGTTAAACGTCAAATACAAGCCCTAATTGATAAGAAGAAGGTGATCATCACGGAGACAAGCATTAGAAGTGATCTTCACTTGGAAGATGCAGGAGGTACTGATTGTTTGCCAACTGCTACAATTTTTGAAGAACTGGCACGAATGGGGTATGAAAAACCTTCTCAAAAGCTTACATTTTATAAAGCTTTCTTTTCTGCGCAATGGAAGTTCTTAATTCATACCATTACCCAATGCCTTAGTGCCAAATCCACTGCATGGAATGAATTCAGTAGTACAATGGCTTCTTTAATCATATGCTTGGCTACAAACCAAAAATTTAATCTGTCTAAGTACATTTTTGATGCTATGGTGAAACACTTAGATGGAGGGGTTAAATTTCTGATGTATCCACGATTTCTACAAGTTTTCATTAATCAACAGCTTGGTGATATGTCACATCATAAGAAGATTTATGTTAACCCTTCACACACAAAGAAAATCTTTGCCAATATGAAAAGAGAAGGAAAGGATTTTTCTGGGAGAATAACACCTTTGTTTGAAACAATGATGGTTCAACCTACTCAAGATGAGGGTGTAGATTCAGGCATTCCTGCTGATTCTCTTCAAACACCCATTACTACTCAACCATCATCCTCTAGATCTCAGAAGAAACAGTCCAGGAGGAAACAGAGGAAGGACACTGCAGTTACTCAAGAGGAGACACAACAAGATGACAGTGTTCCTACACCTTCCAATGATCCACCTCTTAGTGGTGAGGATAGCATGCAACTATCTGAATTGATGCTTTTGTGTACCAATTTACAAAAACAGGTTCTTGATTTAGAGAAGGCAAAGGATGCTCAAGCAAAGGAGATTGTTGATTTAAAGAAGAGGGTCCAGAAGTTGGAAAGGAAAAAGAAATCAAGAACTACAGGATTAAAAAGATTAAGGAAAGTTGGTATGTCTAGAAGAGTTGAATCCTCTGAGGATAAAGATAGTTTGGGTGATCATGAAGATGCATCCAAACAGGGGAGGAGCATTGAAGACATTGATAAGGATGCTGATGTTTCTTTAGTTGATGATACCAAGGGGAGGTCAGATGATGCAAAAATGTTTTATATAAATGATCTTCATGGTGATGAAGTAAATGTGGATATGCCAGATGGTGAGAAATAAGAGCATAGTGCAAAGGAAAGAGAAGTAGATACTAGTGTTGAAGATAGTGCTGCTCCTACAACTATTGAAGAAATAACTTTGGCTCAGACACTCATTCAAATCAAAGCAGCTAAACCTAAAGTTGTTACTACTACTGCTACAACAACAACAACTACAAGACCCAAGGCTAGAGGGGTTGTAGTACAGGAGCCAAGTGAATTCAGAACTCCACAAGAATCACAACCTTCAATGATTAAAGACAAAGGCAAAGCAATCATGATTGAGCTTGAAGTTCCTCTGAAAAGAAAAGATCAAGTTGCTATTGATGAAGATTTGGCAAGAAATCTTCAAGCCCAGTTGGAGGCTGAACTTATTGAAGAATATAGGCTTGCAAGGAAAAAGGAATAAGAAGCCAACATAGCTTTGATTAAGTCATGGGATAATACACAAGCTGTGATGGAGGCAGATTTTGAGTTAGCTCAGAGGCTAAAAACAGAAGAACAAGGAGAGATAACTATTGAAGAAAGATCAAGCCTGTTTGTAGAGCTTATGAACAAAAGAAAGAAACACTTTGCAATGCTTAGAGCTGAATAGAAAAGAAGAAAGTCACCAACTAAAGCAAAAAAGAGGAATCTAATGTCTACCTATCTTAAAAACATCGGTGCATACAAACATAATCAGTTAAAGAGCAAGAGCTATGAAGAGATCCAAAATTTGTTTGATAATGAAATGAGGAGGGTAAATACTTTTATTCCTATGGATTCTGAGGTAGTTAAAAGCAAAAAGGAAACAGAAGAAAGTTCTAAAGGTACAGAGGATGAACTGGAATCTGATAAGTCAAAGAAGGCAGAAAGTAGTGAGGAGAAAGCTAAAGGCAGCAGAAAGAAGATACTTGGTAAGAAAAGAGCAGGGAAAGAGCAACAACAAGAATCTTCAAAGAGACAAAGAATGGAAGATGATAAAGAGACAGATGAGCATGAAGAAGTTGAAGTAGATGATGAAGCTGAGCTGAAAAAGCATTTGGTGATAGTAAAAGATGATGATATAGCAATTGATGCTATACCACTTGCTACCAAACCACCAGTGATTGTTGAATACAAGCTTCTTAAAGAAGGAATAATGGCACATTATCAATTGATAAGAGCAGATGGAAGTTCCAAGAGATATTCTTCAATGATTAGGATGCTTCAGGATATTGACAGAGAAGATTTGCAGACTCTTTGGAAGTTGGTCAAAACAAAGCATGGTGATATAAGGCCTGAAGATGAACATGAAAGAGTGTTGTGGGGTGATTTAAAAGTCATGTTTGAACCAGACATAAAGAGTGATGTATGGAGAAATCTACAAGGATACAAAGTGACTATTTAGAAGTTGTATGATTCATGTGGAGTGCACTTTGTAAGGTTTGAAAATGTCCACATCTTTATGTTAGTTGAAAAGAGATATCCCCTCACACCAATAACAATCACAAATATGCTAAACAAGAAACTTCAAACTGATTATTGGAATGAGATGTGCTATCAACTACTCAAGCTTATGGTAAAGCAGCAAAAGGGTCAATAAAAGGTTTGAATGCATCTTCCTGATAGTGATGAAGACTTTTAACAAAGAAACTTGCAGATTCAGAAGATGAACAACAAGTTTAGGGGAGGATTGTTGGGACTTAAAAGACTTCAATGATTCTTAGAAGTTACTACTGCTCAGGTACATAATGGGAATTATGCTAAGTAGTTAGTACTGGTAGTATAAAGTTACCACTGCTAGTTACTACTATTAGTATAATTTAGTACTGTTAGTATAAAGTTACTGTTGTTAGTTGAAGTTAAGACTGCTTAGAGTTGAAGACTGAAATATAAGCTAAGTAGTTAATGCTGATAGTAGTAATGTTAAGACAGCTAGTACATGTTACTACTGTGAGTATATATTAGTACTACTAGTACTAATGTTACTACTGCTTATGTTTATCAGTACTGCTGGTGAAAAAGTTTATGCTGCTGAATTACAACTGCTAGAAGACTTACTACTGTCAAGAGGATAAAGACGGTTTAAAGAGACAAAGATTGTTTGGAGAACAAGAATAATTATGAAGATAAGTATTGAGATATTTTTGTACAAGATATACATAATGTATTTGTTTAATAGATTACGTTTATGCTTAGAAAAGATTATGATATCTAAGGAATGTATTGTAAGCCGACTAGGACTCCTTAGTCTATAAAAGGAGGCTCTAGGGCATTAGTTGAGATACAAGTTCATAAGTTTTGCATACAAGTTGTCAAGTCGATTTAGAAAAGCTTCAAGGTTGTAAACCCTAGTACTAGTGAAGAGTACTCGTATTATTGATCTAATAATATTGGAGCGTTTGGTTATATCTTTGTTTATACGATTACTCTTTTATTCATAATACTTCTAGGTATTAAGGTGTAGATTCCGCATACACTTTAGTATACATACAAAGCTTCTATAACAAGTTATTTTGGATTTATCCAAGGTAATTTAATCTTAGACAACCTAAGGAATCGATCAAGGATTGGGATCAACAGAGCCGTACTACGGGCTCGTGTATCTACACTTGAGAGGAAGAGGCGATACCATCGCTCTATGGCTATTACTGCAGAGCAAGAGGCCATGTATGCTCGACAGGCTTGGACTCACTCCATGGATTGCATCCGTGAGTTACGGGCCGAGATGAGAGTATTAAAGGGAGAGGTCAGAGACTTACATCAGCGTAGGCGAGATCCCGTGCGTCTTGATGGACCAGCAGACGCCAACAGTAGTTATTAGGATTATATCAGTTATTTAGCTATGTTGTATAGCCTGCTAAGTTTTATGGGTAACTCCCAGCTAGTAGGCTCGTTAGGAACTTGTATTTCTCATTATGTAATCGAACTTATTATGTATGTTTTACGATGTTGTTATATATGACGTCGGTTTATTTATGTCATCGTTGATCTCATTTTCATATATTCTCTGCGTGTCGTGATCTCATTTTATATATCGTACTTACTGCGTATCGTGATTATGTTTCGGATGAAATCTCATGTGTGTTGTATTTCTTGTGATTTTGAAGAAAATGACTAGTACAAGGATGTCAATGAGTCAGGAAGCTCTCGAAGAGCTGATCTCCTAACGCGTAGCTGATGCGTTGGCAACTTATGATACAAATCGGAGTAATGGCGATGATAGCCATGATTTGGGAAGTGGCGGAAGAAGGACGGTGCACACTACTCGTGAGTGCACGTATAGTGAATTCTTGAAATGCCAACCTCTTAACTTTAAGGGGACTGAAGGGGCTGTAGGATTGGCCTAATGGTTCGAAAAGATGAAATCTGTGTTCCATATCAGCAAATGCACTGTGGAATGCCAAGTGAAGTTTGCTACTTCCACTTTAATAGGGAGTGCACTAACATGGTGGAATTCCTATGTTAAGACAATTGGACATGATGCTGCTTATGCGATGCCATAGAAGACATTGATGAAAATGATGAATGAAAACTATTGTCCGAGGATTGAGATAAAGAAGCTGGAAACCGAGTTGTGGAACTTGGTTGTGAAAGGTACTAACGTTGAGAGCTATACTCAATGCTTTCAAGAATTGATTCTGCTGTGTTCAAGAATGGTTCCGGATGAATCTGACAAGGTGGAAAAGTATACTAGTGGACTTCCTGATAGTATTCAAGGGAGTGTGATGGAATCTAAGCCAAAAATGCTTCAAGAAGCGATCGAGTTGACAAGAAGTTTGATTGATCAGAAGCTTCTTACTTATGCTGCTAGACAAGCTGAAAACAAAAGGAAAATAGACAACAACTCAAGAAACAACCATGCTCAACAGCCACCTTACAAGAGGCAGAATGTGGCTAGGGCTTATGTTGATGGGCCTGGTGAAAAGAGAGAGTATGCTGGAACTCTACCCTTGTGCAACAAGTGCAAGTTTCACCACAATGGGGCGTGCGCTTCAAAGTGCACAAACTGTAAAAGAGTTGGTCATTTAGCTCGAGATTATAGGAGTCCTACTGATGTTAACACTCAGAGAGCCCCTGGAACTGTTCAGAAGACAGGTACATGTTTTGAATATGGAAGTCAAGGGCACTTCAAGAGGGATTGCCCGAAATTGAAGAACCAAAACCATGGAAATGCAGCTGGGAACAATGAAGCTCGTGGAAGGGCTTATGCTTTAGGAGGAGGTGAACCTAACCCTTACTCGAATGTTGTTATGGGTACATTCCTCCTCAATAACCGTTGTGCTTTTATCTTATTTGATACAGGTGCTAATAGAAGTTTTGTGCCAACTACATTTAGCTCCCTAATTGATACCACCCCATCCACATTAGACAATAGTTAAGACGTTGAATTAGCCGACGGAAGAATAACAGGAGTTAATACCATATTTTAGGGTTGTACTTTAAACTTGTTAAATCACCCATTCAATATCGACCTAATTCCCGTAGAGCTTGGTAGTTTTGACGCTATTAATGGTATGTATTGGTTATCGAAGTACCACGTCGTGATCGTTTGTGATGAGAAGATTGTTTGTATCCCCTATGGCGATGAAGTGTTAATTGTTCAAGGAAACAAGAGTGACGGTAGAAACGAGTCCCGACTAAAATTATCTCATGCACCAAGACTCAGAAGTATTTGCTAAAAGGATTGTCATGTCTTTTTGGCACGCATCACTGAAAAGAAGACTGAAGACAAGTCGGAGGAGAAGCGACCTGAAGATGTACCAGTTGTGCGATATTTTCTAGAAGTTTTTCCTGAAGACTTGTCGGGTGTTCCACCGACCCGACAAGTGGAGTTTCAGATCAACATGGTACCTGGTGCTGGGCGCCTTATCGATTAGCCCCATCCGAGATGAATGAATTGTTAGATCAATTACAAGAGCTTTCTGACAAAGGATTTATAAGACCAAATTGCTCACCTTGGGGAGCTTCGATTTTGTTTTTCAAGAAGAAGGATGGATCGTTTTAGATGTGTATCGACTATAGAGAGTTGAATAAGCTGAGGGTAAAGAACCATTATCCGCTTCCAAGAATCGATGATTTATTTGACCAACTACAAGGGTGAAGTGTCTACTCAAAGATTGACCTAAGATCGGGTTACCATCAAATTAGAGTTCGATAAGAAGATATCCCGAAGATCGCATTTAGGACTCGTTATGGTCTTTATAAGTTTCAAGTCATGCCATTTGGTTTGACCAACGTACCGACGGTATTTATAGATCTCATGAATTGGGTGTGCAAACCATATTTGGACAAGTTTGTGATTGTTTTCATTGATGACATTTTGATCTACTCAAAGAGCAAGCAAGAACAGGGAGAACACCTTAAGTTAATTTTAGAATTGCTTAAGAAGGAGGAGTTGTATGCCAAATTTTCAAAGTGCGAATTTTGGATTCCCAAAGTACAATTTCTTAGTCACGTGATTGATAGTCAAGGCATTCACATGGATCCCACCAAGATCGAAACTATTAAAGATTGAGCATCTCCTAAGACTCTAACGGAGATTTGTTAATTTTTAGGTCTTATCGGCTACTACTGAAGATTCATTGAAGGTTTTTCAAAGATTGCCAAGTCGATGACCAAGCTAACTCATAAGAGTGTGAAGTACGAATGAGGAGATAAAGAGGAAGAAGCATTTCAAATGTTGAAACAAAAATTATGTAGCGCACCAATTTTGGCTTTGCCCAAAGGAACCAAAAACTTTGTAGTTTATTGCGATGCTTCGCATAAAGGTTTGGGTGCGGTGTTAATGCAAAAGGAGAAGGTTATAGCTTACGCTTCTCGACAACTAAAAATTCATGAGAAGAATTATACAACTCATGACTTGGAGTTAGGAGCTATAGTGTTCGCTCTAAAGATTTGGAGACACTACTTGTATGGAACGAAGTGTACCATGTTCACCGATCATAAAAGCTTACAACATATCCTTGATCAGAAGGATTTAAACATGAGGCAACGACGTTGGTTGGAGTTGCTTAGTGATTATGATTGTGAAATTCGTTATCACCCAGGAAGGGGGAATGTAGTGGCAGATGCTTTGAGTAGAAAAGAACAGATCAAGCCATTACGAGTTCGAGCCTTAGTTATGACTATTGGTTTGAATCTTCCCGTGTAGATTTTAACGCTCAAACCGAGGCAAGGAAAGCTGAAAATATGAACACTAAAGACTTAGGAGGTATGACCAAGAAACTTAAACTCCGTGGAGACGGAACATTATGTTTGAAAAACAGAAGTTGGTTACCATGCTTTGGTGACTTAAGAGCTTTGATTATGCATGAGTCGCATAAGTCAAAGTATTCAATCCATCCGAGTTCCGACAAGATGTACCATGACTTAATTGTATTGGTGGCCCAACATGAAAGCAGATATTGCCACCTATGTCAGCAAGTGTTTCACATGCTTGAAGGTCAAAGTTGAACACCAAAAACCATCTGGTTTGTTGGTACAACCTGAGATACCTCAATGGAAATGGGAGAAAATCACTATGGATTTTATCATGAAGCTACCTAAGACGTCAAGTGGTTACGATACCATTTGGATGATTGTTGATCGTCTTACCAAGTATGCTTACTTTTTGCCAATGAAAGAAACTAATACGATGGAGAGATTGACGAGACTTTACATGAAAGAAGTGGTCTCAAGGCATGGAGTGCCGATCTCTATCATCCGCATTTCTGGCAGACTTACATCGCATTTCTGGCAGTCACTCCAGAAAGGTTTAGGTACTCATTTGGATATGAGTACGTCTTACCATACGTAGGCCGATGGTCAAAGCGAGAGAACCATTCAAACTCTCGAAGATATGTTACGCGCCTACGCAATATATTTTGGAAATGGTTGGGATAAACATTTACCACTAGTAGAATTCTCATACAATAACAGTTATCATACTAGCATCAAGGCTGCACCATTTAAAGCACTCTATGGTCGCAAGTGTCGATCACCTGTTGTTGGGGCCGGAGTTCGTGAGATAGCTCAGCTCACCCTAGCCCCAGAAATCGTTCATGAAACTACCAAGAAGATCGTTCAAATTAAAAGCAGAATTCAAGCCTGCGGTGATCGTCAAAAGAGTATGCTAACGGATGTGAGGAGTAAGCTGTTAGAATTTCAATGGGAGACAAATAAGTCATGTTTGATAGTTTCACCTGGAAGGTATCCATTTTTGACAAACGTGGGAATTAAACCCGAGGTATATTGGTCCTTTTCAATGTGTTAGCAAAAGTAGGAACCGTTGCTTTATAGACTCGTACTTCCCAACACTTAAGCAGGATTCATAGCACGTTTCACGTGTCTAAATTTGAAGAAGTGCTTGTCTGACAATCGCTTGTAATTACGTTGGAGGAGAATCCATATTATGATGAGAAGTTACATTTTTAAAGTGTGTTAGAGTGTGGGAGATTAAGGTTTATTGTTCGTAGAAGATCCGTAAAATTTATGGACTGAGATGACAGATGTTGAAGTAAAGCCGTATTCCTATCATCAGGTTTGATGGAACTCAAGGAGAGGCCCAGAGTTTCTGTGGAACGAAGGATCAATTTCGAAAGAAGCATCTACACCTTTTCCGCCAACCCCGCACCTACGTCAAATACCACGCCTTGAGCTTTGGTGACGAAAGATCTTCTAACAAGAGGAAGACTGTAACAACTCATAATTCTGTGACAACCCACAATTTCAGGTCATTTTACGTCAATAAACTCAAACTATTTACTTTGAACTTTTACGCGTTTACTTTTAATTTCAACCGTTAAGTTACATCGCGTAAACCAAAAGTCAACAATTGACGTAAACCGGCATTAAACAAATAATATTTTACGTCAAACAAGTGTTATATAATTATTACACAGATAATTTATAACTTTTCGTATTTTATTTTTATACGTTACGTAAAACGTTTACGTTTCGCAATATTTAGTTTCATGCATGCATGTAAACTATACTACATTTCTACACTTAACCAAATACTTACAATTATACCCAAAACCTAAAATTTATATAATTCTTACCCATATTCACTACCATGGCCGGTTATATACACATACAACACAAAACAATACGAAGTTTCGCTTAGATTAAACCATGTGCTCAAATTTCCTAGCAACTAATCACTTTCATCCACTTTCTTACACATCTAGCTAACTATTACACAAGACCACTCCCTTCCCATTCCAATCACTTACAAACCGCACCCCCTCCCTAAAATTCATGAATTGAATGAGATTTTGTTCCCTAGATATTTCGAATATAAAAGGATACTTGCAACAAGCCTTTCTCATACACTTATCACTTACAAAAAAATAAAAACTCTCTTTCTCTCCATATAAGCTCACGGCTCCAAAAATAAGCCATAAAAATTTCATAGTTTCCATTTTCTTGATATTTCAAGTATACAAGTGTGATCAAGAGTATTATCTAAGGTGTTCTAAGTTGATTTTCAAGTTTGGGTTTCAAGTTTAAGCAAGGGTTTTTCAAGATTTAAGTTAGGGTTTCATAAATCAACATTGGGATTTTGATAAGGTTTTTGGGTTCAAATCAAAGACTAGGGTTTCTTTTCATCATAAGCTTTGTAAGCATTCTAAGGGTAAGTCCGTTGTTCCTGACCCTTTTCAAATGGTGCTCTCCGAAATAAAACCTTCATTCAGAAAATGGGAAACCATTCTTAGTGAAAATGTCATCTCTCTCTCGAGGAATAATGATCATCCAAATGCTTGCCTTTTTACATGCTCTATTGCCTTGCCAACCTTAAACCCTTCAACCTCGCCTATTACATGGCCAAGAGAATGGCTAGCATGATCAAAAGCGACTTGATGGTACTTCCCTATGGAATGCTCCTCACTCGCCTTTATAGGCATGTTCTCACCATCCAACCATGCTCCGTTACCAACACACACTACCTTGTGGACCATGTCATGATTCCTCTCACTGAGGGACGAGCACATAGGTTCATGGTTGATGGAAAAAGACCTCACCCTCAAACATCCTCAGGTTCCTCATCTTCTCCATCTCCAACTCTAACTCAAGGAGAAGTTTATCCAGTTGACAATTTCACCCTCGACCCCGTAGTGTATTGTGATCAACTTCCACCTATTGCCATCAGAGCATCGAAAGAATTCAAGCAAACGAAAGGGATGTTCAAGTGCTTAGGTCATTTTCTCTCCACCCTTGGCAAGAAGAAGTGAAGTGTGCTAAATCGGTGATATTGATTTTAATGGTTATGTTTGTTAAAACAATTTGAGATGTGTTTAAGTATGAATATTTGTTATTTCTCTTGGTGTGTGTCTTGAATATTTGGATATTGGTTTGTGGACGAGAATATTTATGCTTATGGTAATTTGGTAAGTTATTTGAGTTCCTTGGTTAAATTTCTATCTAGATTAAGGAGCATTTGGTTTATTTGAAATTCATAGGATCTTAGTTCTTGGTCCACTACTAAAACATCTTAGCAACATTCTATGAAAATATTTTGATCCCATTTTAGATGAAAATAGTTCTGAAATCACTTGTGTGTTTTTAAGATTTTTTTTTTTTTTTTTTTAATTTTAAGTATACTAGTTTGTAGATGTCGGTTCCATCTGCAGCATAGGGCGGCTCCATCCTGCACAGGGAACCGTGCATGCCGGTTCTACATAAGGCATTTTTCCATTTGGGGTAGTTAACTTTTAAATCCAACACCATAATTAGCATATTTATAACTGTGTTAAGGGTGTCTAATAGTTTGTTTTGACTTATTTCACCTAAAAACACTCCTAATGATTGTTTTTAGCAAGGCTGCAAAAATCGTGAATCGTTAGCCGGGCGATCGACCACCTTGTAGCTTGTAATCGGTCAAGGCGGGATTAATCGGCGATTAATTAGATTGGCATTTTTAGCAAAATTTAGGTATTTCCAGTAAGTTTTGCGTATTTTTGTCGAGTTTTAGATATTATTAGCAAGCTTTTTTCTAAAAAAACAACTTGTAATAGATTTAAACAGTTAATATAAGTGAGCAAAACAAGTTTACGGTGAGTTTTAGGTACTTCCGGCAAGATTAGAAGGTTTCTGGCAAGTTTGACCACCGTTGATCGCCGTTGACCACGGTTGACCTATTTGTTTGACCGTGTTACATTAATCGGCAAGGTTGGTGGCCTTGAAGCATCTAATCGGCGATTAATCGGCCTTGTAGGCCTTGTTTTGCAACACTGGTTTTTAGAGAAAAGTTAGTGGTTAAGGCATTTATTAGTTTGCATGGCTAGTTTGTATAAATTAAGCTTGCTATTACGATCATCCTCACCTCACTAAAACCTGAAACTATCAGCCTTAATACATCCTTTGTTCACCACCAAAAATGGTTTCAAGTGCTTCTTCCTTCACCAAGAACCTACCAAGAAAGCTAACTAACACTAACATCATTGACATATCATCTAACGAATCATCCCTTCTCAAAGCAAACAACCTCATTCCCATGCCTCTCACCACCACTCTTACCTTGTCTCTTACTACACCAAATGCTAGCCAAACACTCCCCACTCAACCTATCAAAGCATCACCTCTTGCACCTCGAGCACTCTTATTCACTACTCCACCAAGCTCACCTCACCCCTACTTGAACTCCTTAGATGATTTACCATCAAGAATCTCGAATCCACCACCTCTACCACTTGATATAATCAACAACCAAACACTCCCTCATACCACTCTCATGAACTTTGAACCATCCTTTCCACCAACTAATCTTTCTAGGAGAGGTAATAGATTATGTGCTCAACCCGAACCTTTTATGACTCGGGAGCAAATTTTGGAAGAGCTTAGGAAACTCCAAGACTTGTCCCATGACATTGAGACCGCTCTCCATAATGCACAAAATGTGCAAAATGGACTTTTACCTCAAGGACCTTTACCTCACACCACCACCACTATCTCTCAAATGCCATCACCTTCATCCTACCCTATCACCACATTCCAAACACTTCAAACTTCCACCATACCACCCTTTTGACCAATCCTTCCACCATTACAAACCTTCATCCCTCTTGATCAATCCTTATGGATTGATGGACCATCATCTATTCCTCAACCACAAGAACACACTCGTCCTCATTGCCAATGCACTCAATCCCTCATCCATGAGGTTCGGGATGAAATGTGTTTCATGCTCAACCACATTCTTGAACGACTCAACCACCTCTCCAGCCAAAAACTATGAAATGGTAATCGCAAGCTTCAAGGACCATATGATTTTATTAGAATAGTTAGTTAAGTAGAACTAGGCCATAATTTTAGTTTTCCATGTTCTTTAAGTTATCAAGAACATTGTATTTTTACTTCATGTTTTTTTAGGTTCATTGAATTTCTATTAAAAGCTTAGTTATGTTTATTCTCTTTTGCTTGTTAGCAATCCATGTTAATCTCTCAATTATGTTTGAATATTTGGCTGTTGATTGAATTGTTAAATTGATATTTGAATAGTTTATTTCCCGCCTTAAATTGTGTAGTGCCATTTGTTCGCACAGGTTGGCCGGTTCCCTTCTGTAAAAAAGGTCGGTACCCTGTGAGAAAGGTACCGGAGGGAACCGACTGCACAGAAATCAGTTTACTATTTATTTTCAAATACTCGTAAATTTTCTAGAACTAACTTCGTTTCCTCTTGTAAGACTTCCTCGATCCATGAGGAGCATATATTTTGATTATAGAATCATTATTTCTCTCTTTCCCCCCCCCCCCCCCAAATTTTTGTGTAGCAATCAATATCCTGTTGGGTTTTTTGAATGCCCTCATTAATGGGGGTTTCTCGTCAAGGAGGAGCATAGCCATTTCAATTCAATTTATCATTCATCATTACACATCATTTCACTTTGATTCCGAGCTACTTAATATTCATATCATATTTAAGTTTCTTATAATTTTGCATATATGGTTAGTTTTTCTTCGATGCACTTTTTGTTTCAACAAAAAGGGGGAGAAGGAAGTAAACACTCCTATTTAAAACTTATAAATTTTATACTTTACTTCTAATAAGTTTATGTTTTGTCATCAAAAGAAGGGGAAGATTGTTAATACAAATAATCCGTAAAAATGTTGATTTATATTTTACGATCTTTCGTGTTTTTGATCGATGACAATCAAAAAAAATCATCGGAAGTAGAAATAAAGTTTTATTTGTTTTATACAATAGTTTTCCTAACTTACATTCATCATACATCCATCCATATATTCTATAGTTAGCATCATTCGTCATATCTACATGATCATCGTCCATCTTCTATTTTTCACACATATCTAAACTACACTGTCATAATTTGTCGTCTATATATTTTTACAAAATCAACTCGCCATTACTTTGTTTAAATAACAATTATATCTTATGTTTTGATTTCCAAACAAACTTATTATTTTTGTTCATAAAAGTAACTTGTATTACTTTCATAATAGCACAAGTAATATAAGAAAACAAAGTGTAAATTACCTCATGCGTTGCATCATCCAAATCTTGGAAAAATCCCGCAATGATTACAAAAGATTTTTTAGCAAAAATTCATATCTATAGTCAGATAGCCGCTTCTCTTTAATAACACTGGCCGATACCTTCTTATAAAGGTTCGCCATGAGGAAACTATGAACAAGTAGAGGTCGGTTCCATGTATTTTCATTAGACAGTACCTTACAAAGAAGGTACCGCCAAGGGAACGTGCTACTAGTATCAATTTTGGCTCTATAAATCCAAGCTATTTCTTCGTTTATGCTATTCATTTCACTTCATACATTCTCTCTTGCATTTCCTAACCTCTTATCTCAGATCATGTTACATATCATGTTTTAGTTTTGGTGATTTTCTTAATAGGATAAGATGTAACCAAGTTTGCATACGAGATCAAGCCTCAAGATTCACTTGTTGCAAGCATCTCCCATCACATGTAGATCTATCTACTGATCTTAGATCATCATCACATACATCACATTCATTCAAATCAATTCTTGTATTATGTCGAGGGTATTTAGGCTAGTTCTAGTGGGTTAGAATATAATATTTTGGTTTTGTGTTAAAAGGGATGAAAGGTTGGTTCTACCTATGTTAGAACTCGGTATTTAGCTTTGTACCAAATAAAATTTAAGCGACGTAAGGTTGGTTCTACCGGTGTTAGGACTCGGTATCCAGCCTAGTACCGGATAAAGGGTAAGCAACGTTATAAGGCTTCTCCACCAATTAAAGGAGTTTGGTGACTAGTGATTACGAACTCTCGAATGGGTGACTCGGGGAGTAGAGTACGGCAAGGAAGAAGTTCTTGTAGCCGAACCACTATAAATACTTGTGTCATTCATATATCCTTACACTTATTTCTTTCTTATATGTATTCGTTAATTTATATTATTATCATTTGTTACTAGATCAAAAATATTCTAACAAATAATTAACTAATAATTTTTGAAATAAAATTTTAATTGGTAAAACTATTCAATCCCCCTTCTAGTTTTCCACACATTTAATGATATTTTTGACTTTACAACACGTTGAAGAGTCACAATGGTGTCTTTTACCTCATTTAGAAATTTACATGCAACACTCTGTGAATGAGTATCATCCGAAAATCTAGCATCGGGTATCAGAATTGGTTTGGAAACTATGTTAGAAACACTAGCCATTTTGGAAGTATTTGAAAAATAGACCTCTTCTCGTCACTTGGCCGTTTGAGAAACAAAAACCTCTGAAAGTTTATTAATCTTTTCATACTTTGTCGTTTTATTTCTTTGTCAAGTTGTTTCATTTTTAAACGACTCTCTTGAGCAAGTTGCAGTGTTTCCTCCGAATCATACACAGCAAGAGGATCATGCTTATCTAATAGAGCATTTCCATTATACAAACTTTGTTTCTTTTTCTGAGCTTGCTTGAGATAGAAGGGATTTTGATAACCAAGAGCCGTTTTATGTTCAGTGTGGTAAAACGAGTCTGGCTTAGGTGAAAGCATATGCATCGTTTGAATCGATTGACCCATTTTAACCAAAATGTTATCTAATTCCTTAATCTTTTTCTCTGACTCTATGAGTTTATCAAGAAGCTCATTTTCACGTGTTTTGAAAACATTCTTTAACTTTTCCCTTTCTTGTTGAAGATAGGAAACAGTTGATTCTTTTTTGAAAGTTGGTTATTTAGATTTGCAATTTCCTCATTCAAACTTGTTATCATTTTAGTAGAACTTAAGTGAAGTGCATTTATCTTTTTAGTAAGACATTGTTCTTGATAAACAGACTTTCTATAACCATTTTTAAGTTCATCAAATTTTGCTTGATTGAATTCAAAACTTTTTTCTCGTCCCTTATATCTTTCAAGCTCAGCGGTCAATTTCACATTCGCTTCTTTAGTTTCGCGATTGACCGTGTTGACTTTCTCAACTTCAATAACAATATTATTATATAATGATTCAAAGAAAGCACGGGTCTCCTCAACAATAGTAGGATGTTGTTCTACTATTCCTCCACTATGTTCCATACTGGAATCCGCAGGAATAACATTGTTGTCATCCTGTTGAACCAGATGTGGCTCAGTAGTGGACTCGAGTAATTCTGTATACTGTTCCTCTTTAGTAAAAGTATTAAAGATCTCATTATTATAACAATTTTCATATTGGTGTACCTCATCTGATCCATCTGAATCGTAGACGGGAGCTTTGTCAGCATGAGTATTTGATGTAGATGCTTGCTGCAGATTGGCCATTAAAATGCAGTTCGCATTGACTTCCTCAATCTTTTCACAATCAGCAGCAGCAACCATTAAATCAAATTCCTCAGCTTGGAGTTGGATCCATGCTTCTTCCTTTTGAGAAATCAACAACTGAGTCTAAAGATAAGCAGCATCCCTTATCCTTGGCCTTACTGTGCAGTTCCTAGCATAATGACCCAATCCTCGACAGTTGTAACACCTTATCTGATTTGCATTGTACCCATTACCATTACCCTTAGCTTGTGCTGCTACAACATTTCCATTCTCATTCTGATTAGCAATCCCTAGAACAACAATAAGCCCATTCTGATTTCCAGCATTCTGAATACCTGAATTACAAACTGCATTATGTCCAACCTGATTCCATGCATTCTGCACTGCATTGTACACAATCTGATTCCCTGCAATCTACCCTGCATTGTACCCAATCTGATTCCCTGCATTCTGCCTAGCATACTGTCTAAACTGATTCCCACCATTTCCCCCAACCATTTGCATCTGTCTGTCTAGACCCATATTCATACCCGGCTATACAATCTATCTGTTACTAGGGTTTGATGAAATTCTTTTGTTGTTGTTTGTTGGTATGGTGTAGTTTAGCTTAAATTCTTTAGCCATAAGTACAAGTGTCATGTTCGTTGCAGTTGTGGGATCTGTGATTTCATCAAAGTTTTGCATTGGTTGTTGCATGTAGTGCATGTTGAATGAAGGTTGTTGGACATAGTTGTTATTGGGTTGTGGATGTTGCATGTAGGTAATGTGTGATGGTTGATCTGGGTGAAACACTGGATATGTGTAAAGAGTCTGAGTGTTTGCCATAAATGCCAAAGGATCATGTGTTTTTGCAAGTCGTTCTACTCTGACTTCATTTACCTCCTCCTGATTATGTTTCAAGAAATCGTACAACTGGTTGTAATCCACCTCATGCATATCCTTAGTTTGATGAACAAGAGTGACATATCATTTCCATTCTGGTTGGAGATTGTTGAGAAACTTAAGATTGCTAGAAATTTTCTTTGGAGTATGTTTGTTTCTATCTAAATCGTTCATTAACTTTGCAAAACGATGATAGTAAGATTCAATCGATTCCCCTTCTGTAGACTTAAACCTTTCTAATTCATTGAGCAACTTTGCCTCTTTCTCCTGAGCCCCAATAACATTTCATCATTTGCTGAACACGTAACCAAATCTCCTAAGCAGTGTTACAGCTGTCTACTGCATCATAGATATCTTCTGGAATACCCATAAGGATAGTCTGAATAGATTGATCATCAGCCTCCATTTGCTTTGAATCTGCTGCAGTGAGTTCATCATCAATCTGCTCGTGAGTAGATTCAGGTACACGAGGTTTACGATCAGGATCACCGTGTGTAACAATCATTCGTCTTACATACGGACCGTGAAGAATAGAGTTCACTAGCAATTTCTCATTGGGTTTGCTCTTTGCATAACAAAGAAGACAACTTGACCATGTAATATAGTTGTCTTTGTTGAGCATAGGAGGACGGTTTTCCAAACCAGCAGCATAAATATCTTGTTGAGTTGACATTGCAAAAGCGTGTGAATTAGGATCTTAATAGATAAAGAAGT
Source organism: Tanacetum coccineum (assembly GCA_026074375.1). Classification (NCBI taxonomy): domain Eukaryota; kingdom Viridiplantae; phylum Streptophyta; class Magnoliopsida; order Asterales; family Asteraceae; genus Tanacetum; species Tanacetum coccineum. Next base: position 77,094 of record BQNB010008216.1, read on the forward strand.
GTTGTGGTTTTGGTTTTGTTCTTTGATAACGATCGTTTGTGTTTTTGGTAACTTTGAACTAACGATGAAGAGCTTGGCACAAAAAAGATTAATGGTGAAAAGGTTTTAATGATTAAAGGATAATTCTAAAAAATACTAGGCTTTGAACCCTTCCAAAATAGATATATGAACCCTTAGATATTAAACCCTTTCAACCTTAAGATTCGCCCTTCTCTTAATTGAACCCTTTCAAAAGTGTTATGAACCCTTTTGTTTTCAAAGTAAATTCTCGCACGTAAATGAAAACCAATTTTGCTTCTTCTTCAACAATAAAACAAGACGTAGGTTTTAGGTTTAGATTTTTCGTTGTTTTGATTCGTAATGATTGAGCACAATGAAGCACGTTAGGATGATGTTAAAACGATCGCGATGTTAGCGAGTGATATCAGAATTCTGTTCGAAACCGTTAAACTCGAAACTCGAAACTCGTAATAACCCGAAACTCGAACGTTATGATTCCACAGAATGATTTCCGCACGATGTATGTTTGCACAAGAATGATTATCGCCTTTTTTTAGAAACCATTATCGCCTGATTTGTGAAAGCCTGGTTCCTACCACATAATGAATTCTGCGCTTGATTTGTATGTTTGCATCAAGAAATGATTATCGCCACGTTTTGTCTTTTTAGAACTGCGCTCATGATTTATTGCATTAACAAACCATATGATGTGTGTCTTAGAAACAGCCATTTATTTCTAAGATCGAATGTAAGACACTCATTCGCCTCACTCCCCTCGAATTATGTAAAGATCTTGTCCATATGATTTATCGCATTGAGAGACGCCTATCGCCTCAATGTTAGCATAATCCGACCTCCAATCGATTGTTCCGCCGTCTCGAATGATCCTTGCCCCGACTCTCATAATGAGTGCCCGCCTCAATTGATATTGATCGTTGAAGAATATATCTGCTTTAAATGTTTGTACCGACTCGAATTTGATTAGAGGGATTTCCCGATTGTCGCTCAATGATTCCAGCTCAATGATTCCCGCTCAACGATTGTCACTCGATGATTCCCGCGCAAATGTTTGTCACTCAATTTGATGAGAGGGATTTCCGCTACTATTTCTGCTGCTTTGGAGCAACGATAGTACAACACAACGTTTGACCTTTTCTTTTCTATTTCCGCCTGATTTCAAAAAAAACGTAGCTCCTTTTTTTTCACAAAAACACACCCTTTTTGGTTAAAGACAACCCGTTGCTTTCTATATGAAACCAATACGCTATAAATAAAAAACATGACCTTTTTTAGTTTAAAATAAGCTTGTATATAAACAAAATAAGCCGAGAGCTTTTAGATGAAAAATGAGTCCAAATAAGCTTATAAAACACGAATAACCACAAACACAACTTTGCCTATCCCGGGAGAATGATACCACTTGTAAGACTATGTCTTACTCATTTCACACACACACAGAATTAAAGAAGAGATAGATGAGAAAGAAGTGAGGTTTTAGAGAGAGAAAGTTAGAGAAAGAGAAAGTGGAAGAAACATGTAATAGATGAGAAAACAATGAACCAACCCCTCCTAACATACTAGGAGGGGGATATATATAGTGGTATTGGCCGGCCTTGCTTATGGGCTTTCTATCATGGGCCGGACTTGTCATTTGGATGGGCTTTAACCCAAACCGTTTACAATATTAGCTTAAGGATTCCTGTAAACATAATACTAGACTATTACATGGTTCGAGAATAAATAATGACCATCACTTCAATAAAAGTAGGCTAACACGGTGTGCGTTGAAAGACGTTTTTCGTTGCACGCGGGATAGATTTCTGGTTTTAGGTTAAATTGAGTGCGTAAACGTTCCAAGTAAAATAATTCAAGTTTATAGTTAAATATTAATCTGGAGAAATGTCGGTTGTCACAAGTAATCCTAGTCCTAATCTGATATGTTTTATCAGATAACCTCCTAAAAGTAAATAATAAAAAGACTCTTAAAATTCCTAAATAAACTAAAACATCAAATAAGTTGCTGGATAACTGATGTAGCGAGTTGCTACAGATTTAGGCAATTAGGATGCACGTATTGTCAAACGTTAATAATTAACGTATTATCAAACAAAGGGGGTAATGTCGTTTACATGACGAGGATAAAACACAAGACTTGAGAAAACCCTTCTTATTTTCATTAATTCAATTCAAACAAAACATAACACCAAAAAACCTAAACAACTAACGCCATTTATAAAAAACTAATACTAAACCTATTAGGACTCTAATAAGGTAAATATAATCTTTGCCCAAATAAAAGATAATTACTAAATAAAAAAACTAAACTAATAAAAGGGCGTTGTTACTTATTTTCCCAATCACTTGATACAGACCGATCATCTTCCTTTTAAGCTTATTATAAGTCTCTATTGGGTATTTGTTTCGCAAGTCTACCATAACAAGATCACCAACCTCAAATTTATTTACCCGAAAATGTTTGTTACCAAAATCTTTGTACTCTGAATTGTCAAACTCAACATTATGTTTTCCTACACCTTGTATGACCTCAATATTCTGAACCATGTTTTCTTCTTCACTATTATAACCTAGAAAACTTGGTAGTGGAATATCTTGCACCAGAGACAATATGAGTTAAAGTTCATATGGAATGAGAGGTGATTCTTCATCTAATGGTTTCAGCTTTTTGGGGATCTTGTTCGAAATGTCATCGTGTAACATTGTGGTTGCAACGATGGCATCAATTACTATTTTATCTTTTGGTCCTTCCTTGAGTCTTGCTGGCCCATAACTATTGAATCATCCTACGTTGGCTTTGAGACCTTGGTGTCATTATTGTCTATCAATGGTACTAGAATCTTTTTAACTCCATTGAACTGAAACATGTGGGTGTTTTCTGTATCGTTGTAAGTTGCCTTGAGATCGTGCACCCATGGTTTCCAAGAATAATATGGCAAGCATCCATCTCGACGATATCAAACATCATCTCATCTTTGTACTTTCCAATGGAAAATGGTATATTGCAGAACTTGGTAACCATAATTTTGCTCGTTAAATTTTCCCATCGAATTGTGTATGTCTCTGGGATTGTTTTAATAGGCATTTTCAAATGTTGCACAACATCCCGTGATACAAAATTTTCAAGACTATCATCGTCTGTGACGACATGAAAGATCTTCTGATGAATGACACAACGTGTCATGAACAAACTATGTTCTTGAGAGTTATCGTTCTGGTCAACTTGTTCCATATTAAGATCGTCATCGATAGTGAATTTGTAGAAGGCCATAAAATTATCAAAAGACCCTATAAATAGTAACCTTTTGCTTGAACAAAAACAATATATAAAGAAAAAGAAAATTCTAATCCTTATATTAACAAGAAGCTGAACGATTGGAAGTTGCAATATTGATATAATATGCAACTAAATAACTCAATCTAAGAATTGGCATTTATTGAAACCAGGACCTCGAGTTTAAAGCTTAAAAAATTGAGTTGTAATGGTGATTTTTTTTCTTGACCAGTAATCTGAGCGAATTGTTATTTCCTTCTTAAAATAGAAGTTAATCCAAACGTGAAGAGACCCAATTAAAGAACAACGAGAATTAAGAATGACAAATAGGATCAATTGCTCTTGATACCAATTGATGTAGCGAGTTGCTACTGATTTACGCAATTAGGATACACGTATTGTCGGCCGTCAATAATTAACGTATTATCAAACAAAGGGGGTAATATCGTTTACCTGACGAGGATAAAACACAAGACTTGAGAAAACCCTTCTCGGACTCTTTTCATTAATTTAATTCAAACAAAACATTACACCAAAAAACCTTAGGTAACAACTTACAATTTCAGGTCATTTTACGTCAATAAACTCTCAACTATTTACTTTGGGCATTTACGCGTTTACTTTTAATTTCAACCGTTAAGTTAAATCGCGTAAACTGAAAATCAACAATTAACGTAAACCGGCTTTAAACAAATAAAAGTTTACGTCAAACAAGTGTTATATAATTATTACGAAGATAATTTATAACTTTTCATATTTTATTTTTATACGTTACGTAAAACGTTTACGTTTCGCAATATTTAGTTGCATGCATGCATGTAAACTATACCACTTTCCTACACTTAAACAAATACCCAGAATTATACCCAATACCTAAAATTTATATAATTCTTACCCATATTCACTACCATGGCCGGTTATATATACATACAACACAAAAAAATACCAAGTTTTGCTTAGATTAAACCATGTGCTCAAATTTCCTAGCAACTAACCACTTTCATCCACTTTCTTACACATATAGCTAACTCTTACACAAGACCACTCCCCTCCCATTCCAATCACTTACAAACCACACCCCCTCCCTATAATTCATGGATTAAATGAGATTTTGTTCCCTAGATATTTCCATTATAAAAGGATACTTGCAACAAGCCTTTCTCATACACTTATCACTTACAAAAAAAATCAAAACTCTCTCTTTCTCTCCATATAAGCTCACGGCTCCAAAAATAAGCCATAAAAATTTCATAGTTTCCATTTACTTGATATTTCAAGTATACAAGTGTGATCAATGGTATTATCTAAGGTGTTCTAAGTTGATTTCCAAGTTAGGGTTTCAAGTTTAAGCAAGGGTTTTTCTAGATTTAAGTTAGGGTTACATAAATCAAGATTGGGATTTTTTATACGGTTTCTGGGTTAAAATCAAAGACTAGGTTTTTTTTATCATAAGCTTTGTAAGCATTCTACATTTACTCTTTTGATTTTCATACATTTTGATTTTTGTTCTTACATGAGTCTATACTTACATAATGTATTTATGTGTATGAACACCAAGATTATTAAGTTATATCACCAACTAGTAAATTTTTATAAACATTTGCAAAGAAATCAACAACACTACTTACTTGTATGATTATTAAACATGTTAACAAGTTTGTTATTCATAAACTAGCTTAAACACTTTTATAGATTATTTCATGTTTTGTTCTTATTATGGTGAAGTGTTGAATGTGATTAGGTTAGTGGATGATTGTTGATTGTGGAAGAGGTTGAAATATATAGATTAGTGGTTTTGTGGTGTTAAAGTGGAGTAGAAATCATGGACAAAAAGCGTGTAAACACCCTTCTTTTACAGCCGAACCAAAACAGAAAACTAGGGATGTTTTGACAAGTTAAAACCTTAAAAATATGTTAGTTCATCTTAATACGATTCCGTACATATAAAGAACTTGAAAAGCGGATGTAAAACGAAGAAGTTATGGTCAAAACGAGATTTGAAACAATACCGACAAAAACATTTTTTCGGCATAATCTGGCATATTTATATTTCGTTTTTAACCATTTTTGAGTTCGAATCGGCTTAAGTAAGGCGAGTTTTGAAGCCGAAAGTGTAAGACGGAAGAGTAATTCTTAATCAAATTTTGACTATTTTTCGGATAATGACATGAAAATTCTACACACTTTTATCACATGTATGTTCCTGACATGAATAGTAAAACAGTGTTTTCGGACATTTTCGGTCTGTTTGGACTATGAAAACCTTAGGAAATAATTTAGCACCACTTATATAATATTTATACGCGTTTTAAACTTTATAAATATTATTTTATAAATTAACTAGATTATATATATATTGTCATTGTAAAAATAATAAAAGTGGTAAACTTAACGAAATCATTATTTTAATTTATAAGCTAAGTCTAAAACTATTAGGTGGTGATATAACAAGGTAAAATATAGTGCATTATTCAATATTTTCACGCCTTATTCTAAATCGACCTATAATTAAATAGGTTGCATACCGGTCCTTTGCGACGACATCCCTAGTTGATTTATCTAGAAATCAATTCCATCACTTGAGGTGAGTTCATAGCCCCACTTTACTTGTTTAACAACACTTTACAAATCTCAAGGTGAGATACATGCTTTGTTTTACATTTGGACGCAAGTACTCTTTTAAACATGTTACGAGTTGCCTAAGTAGCGATAATCCATTAGGCCCAATATCATGAACTGTTAATTACTTGGAGTAAGCGCGTGTGTTATGAATAGATCTATTTGGGATTGACATCCCCGTTCGGGTAAGTCATGCTTACTAGCTTCGGACGACCGAACTAACGAACGTATACCATATCGGATTTTGGATGTTGCGGGTTGAACATCTACACGGGTACATTAGTTCATAAATATGCATACATACATAGTTTTAGCTTTATTGTCATGAGCTTAGGGCAATCGTAATTACATTTTGTAATTTTGTATGTGTTACATTATTTCACACATTGAACTCTTGTGGTCCTACATTTATACTTACATAAACCTATGAATTCATCAACTTTATGTTGACGTTTTAAAGCATGTTTTTCTCAGGTCAGTAACTGCATGCTATTTGGAATAGCATTTTGGAGCATCATATTTGAGTCACATTTTGCGGTCTCACATCACGAAAGATTTACTGCATTACTTTTGAACATTTGGTTATGTATTAAAATCTTTACATTTTCATATTAGTGAACTCTTGAAGCATGGTGCTTTTGTACAAACTTTGAATTGAAATCAAACGTTATCTTTCAAATGACTCATATAGAGGTCGTTCTTTATCTATCTTGTGCTTATGTATTATGAAGTAATTCCCTCGGTTACCATTCCGCTGCGACATATTTTGGGGGTGTTACAGATTGGTATCTAGAGCCAAGGTTATAGAGAACAAGATTGCATATCTAACTAGACTATAACCGTTTTCATAAACATCACATCACATAAAACTTTTTCATGTGCATACACACTATTTGCTTACACTAGGTGCTTACATGAATTATATACATGCTTACCTTATCTTGCGTATATTTTACACTTGTCTTATATATATTTTATTATATAAACCTTTTGATTGTCACAGCAATCATGTCTTCATCTCCGTCTCATGCTATCATTACGTACACCTCGATGTCCAGCGATGATGATGTACTATCATGGGGTATTCCTTTGATGGATGCTTACGAGTCCAACCCTGAGGCACCCGAGGCTGTTCCACAGTCTCCAGATCAGGCACCACTTTCACCAGCTCATGCTCCTGTGTATCCCGAGTACCTTGCACCATCTGATGATGACTTAGAGCCAGCTGAGGCTCAGCCTTTACCCGTATCTGTATCACCGACCACTCTCTCACCGAATTACTTGGCGGACTCCGAGCCAGTTGAGGAGGATCTTGAGGAGGATCCCGAGGAGGACCCAGAGGAGGAGCCCTCTGAGGAGGAGAAGGAGGAGCTCTCAGCTCTGGCCGATTCCCCACCAATTAGACTATACACTACAATCTGAGGTAGAGGAGGACGAGGTTCCTTCTACACCACCATCGCCCACTTCTCATCACCATATCATCCCTCTATCCCAGACTGGACTCCATAGGGCACGGATGTCTGTCCGACCTTAGACCCCCTTACCATCATCCATTAATGCATTGGTTGACAGCTAGTTAGTTGCACCTGCACCTCCATTACCACCACCATCTCCACTATCACCCCTATCATCTCTACTACCCAGGATTCAATCACCACCATTACTGCTACCACCACTTACTCGTAGAGATATCATTCCCGAGGCTAAAATGCCGCCTCGAAAGAGAGCTAGATTTGCTGCTCCATCTCATAGGTTTGAGATTGGGGAGAGTTCAGCAGCCGCAGCTGCTAGACAGTTCGGGTCTACTTTGGCCTGAGGTACTAAGTCTGGATTTATGACCTCCATAGAGGAGGTCAAGGAGAGTGTGACTAATATTGACACCAGACATAGACAGGATAGCGAGGAGTTTTATGTGCATCACCAGGACGCACAAAATGACAGAGCCTGTTAGGACTTAAAAGACTTTAAGGATTCTTAGAAGTTACTACTGCTCAGGTACATAATGGAAATTATGCTAAGTAGTTAGTACTGGTAGTATAAAGTAACCACTGCTAGTTACTACGGTTAGTATAATTTAGTACTATTAGTATAAAGTTACTGCTGTTACTTGAAGTTAAGACTGCTCAGAGTTGAAGACTGAAATATAAACTAAGTAGTTAATGCTGCTAGTAGTAATGTTAAGACTGCTAGTACATGTTACTACTGTGAGTATATATTAGTATTCCTAGTACTAATGTTACCACTACTTATGTTTATTAGTACTGCTGGTACAAAAGTTTATGCTGCTGAATTACAACTACTAGAAGACTTACTACCATCAACAGGATAAAGATAGTTGAAAGAGATAAAGATTGTATGGAGAACAAGACTACTTGTGAAGATAAGTATTGAGATATTTTTGTACAAGATATGCATAATGTATTTGTTTAAGAGATTACGTTTATATTTAGAAAGATTATGATATCTTAGGAATGTATTGTAAGCCGACTAGGACTTCTTAGTTTATAAAAGGAGGTCCTAGGGCATTAGTTGAGATATAAGCTTTGCATACAAGTTTTAATAGTTGTCAAGTCGATTTAGAAAAGCTTTAAGGTTGTAAACCCTAGTACTAGTGAAGAGTACTCGTATTATTTATCTAATAATATTGGAGCGTTTGGTTATATCCTTGTTTATTCACGATTACTGTTTTATTCATAATACTTCTACGTATTAAGGTGTAGATTCCACATACACTTTAGTATACATACAAAGTTTCTACAACAAGTTATTTTGGATTTATCCAAGGTAATTTAACCTTAGACAACCTAAGGAATCGATCAAGGATTAGGATCAACAAGTAGTATTAGAGCTCTGACACAAAGTACTAATACCAACCATATATCACAACTACTAATCCACCCTTCCATTGACTCAAAGTACCCACCATGATGCATAATAAGAAAAATGACTCTGAGTAGTAGAAACACAAACTAGCAGTAGTAATAAATGACTAGCAGTAGTAACAAAACACTTCTCCTCAAGTGGTGCATTTAGATGTTTAAACATTTAATCAATAAGCTTCCCCTAAAACCAATATGTTTACCATCTCTTGAATCTCAAACTCTGTAGGCTCTATGTAGTGATCACTGATGAAGAAAACTAAGTATAACGAATTTGATAATGTAAAACCCCGTGTTTAAGGTCACTACTTATTCCAAATTTATAATTATTCTATTAAAATTTATATATAATTCATTTTATTCTTTTAGCCGATTTTTATTAAAATCATCGTTTTAATTATTCATGGTCCATGTTTAGAATTATTATCCGTCTCGAACCCTACGTAATTTATTATTTCAGAAAAGTATCATGTATGATGTCGAACCAATTTTTATCTTATACGTTTTCGCGTTGCGGTTCCGCATAAACTTTTATTATATTTTACGTCTATACCCGTTGGTCCCAAAACTACCCACCCAAAACAAAATTTAACATGAAAATTAAACATTTTAGCCCCTTGTTCCTTGATTCTACACGTCTTAACCACATGGACACATGTCCATGTGGTGAGCTATCTAGCATCATTAACATACAAGTGGCTTAACACTTATACACTTCTATTTGCATGCTTTGACAAATTATCAAAGTCCTACTATAGTTAAAAAATAATATCAACTTGTCATTGCCCTCCATTTTTGCTGTGAGTTCCAACACAACCATAACCACACTCATCAAATTTACACTAGCAAAAATATACACTAATCAAAGCACCCTAGTTGGCATAATATTCTTAATCTTTAAACACCATTAATAACATCAAAAATTCTCATATCAAACTCATAATATTCTTGTGTAGTCTTGTTCCTTATAGCATGAGCTACAATTAAAGACCTAGAAACCTTGTATTAGTGGAGTTTAGAGGTTGAATTAAATCATCTTAGTAGTGGGGTTCATGCATGGAGTTGTGATGATTTTGTAAAAGGATCCTTGTGATATTTTAAGTTTGGTTTAGTTAGTTGTCTTGGTGTCACTTTTATTGCTATTGTAAGCCTTTCTTTTGGTTTTCTTTAAATTCTCTTATAAAAGCATTTTGATTTGATTACATACTGTAAAAATATGTATTTTTATGTTATTGATATGTGTGACAAAGTGGTATGGCATTGCATGCACTTTTGGTGAGGTCAAATCAATGAGAGTGAGTGTTGATAAAGTGGTATTTTCGGGACTGTTTTAAGTCAGCATATTGTTGGTCTTAGTACGAATTATTTTTAGCTTGTGGCCTACTGGAAAATTCATATTTTAGGTAGATAAACATTTTTATATTATGTGGTGAGTTTGATGGAGCCGTATCTCCTCCAGATAAGTGAGATATGGCCGATTTACCGAAACTAGTCGAATCTGGACAACTGTTTGGAAAATAAGTATAAGTCTATATTTTTCACTAAAATGTTGAAATAAAAAGTTGATCCATGTAGTAGACACATAAATCTAACACCTCCATTTGTCCTCACTTTAATTGCTATCATAGATTGGGATTTATGGCCGTTTCCGTAAAGGATTAAAATTCAGGAAATAATATGATTTGGATGGTCAAGGGTAAAATAGTCTTTTACAATGGTTCTGAAATTTTTAGAGGATAGGCCTTATATTTTGAAAACTAGACTCAAAGGGATTTCCAGGAGTGAAAGCCTCATACTTATATCCTTTACGGATTAAGAGTTATGGGTCCATGAAGTCGAGTTAAATTAAGAATTTGAAATTTTACGTCTAGTCTTGAAATCTAAAAACGTATAGGTACACATTGGTAAATAAGAATTAAAGGTCGAAACTTAGTAGATGTTTTATTACCTATAAGGTCAGATTAGAAATCATATTTGGAGTAAAAATGATTTGAGAAAGACATAATGCAATGCCATGCTTATTTTAGACACACATCTCATGAACACCTAATTATTTTTACGTATCGATTTATTTATCGTACTAAATCGCGTCACGTCTTCTAGGTGGTGCTTAGAAGTATTTCTCGCTCGTCTGAAGGCTCGTCTTACTTCTACTTATATATAATACTAAGTCGCGTCACGTCTTATAGGTCGTGGCTAAATCGTTGGCACTTCATCTCTTGGTTGATTTCTCGCTCGATCATCTTCTACTTACGGTGAGTTCATAGCCTCGCCTTTATAACTTTAAATGTTTTCTTAAACCCCGCGAGGGAGATACATGCTACTTTATCAAATTGAACACAAGTTGTTTTCCATGTATGCTGGACCCGAATATATACCTTGATTGCATTAAGTACCTCTTGTCAAAAGACCCCAATCGTGAACCGTCAACTACCTATGATGGGTAGCCGCTGTTACAATTAATAGATCTATGGGCTTGACAACCCGGTTCGGTGTTTGGGGATACGCCCGTTTCAGGGACCCCAATGTTCGAACATATTGTATTCGAGATTTTATTAGGTATATGACAAGATACCTAGCCTGGGGGCATTATTATTATTGTTTGTGAGCATATGAAAAGATATATGCATGATCTAAAATGATCCATATTTCGTCCATGGGATCGGTGTCACGAGTTTAATGCAATTTATCTGAAATGACTTGTATGATCAACAAGTTCATCATTAAATCAATATTTATGCTTGTGTTCTAAATTATTCATATAAACTCTATGATTTCACTCAATGTTTCGTTGACTTTTTAGCATGTTTTATCTCAGGTAATCAGGGATAAGGACTTGGAGTACTCGAGGAGGAGCTAGCGCTAATTTATTTTGTTGACATGTTTTGTGTTCCATCCCTTAAAAATACATTTGCTTAATGTTATGGTTTTAAAAACTTGCAACTTGGATTTGGTAATGTTTTGTGTAGGACAATGTTTTAGTACTCTGATTTTCATGAATGGAACAATGTTGTAAACGTCTCTTTTGAGTCGTTCTTTATTTACTTATGTTTTTGTACTAGGAATTAACACCCAACCATTGGTCCCACTGCGTGATAAATTTGAGGGAGTTAAAGATTGGTATCAAGAGCTATAAGTTATAGAGAACTAGGTCATTTTTCAAAAACCTAAACTATAACTTTCTTTCTCTATTTTTCGCGCGCTAAGGCTCCTCGTGTTTCCTGTTCAAGTCTTACTGGTGATTTCCCATTTTAGTAATTATGCACACTTAGGGTGCATTATTGTTAAGTATTTATTAAATAAATACTATGACACGTATTGAGATATATTAAAATATATATATCGATTGTCATGCTTATTCGTAAAGCATTGAAAAATTATTTATTTAATTACATAAAAATGTAATTCATATATAAAATGAATATTATCATTCATATTTGGACTATTATTGATTATCATGTTCATTCATGTAGCATCGTCATGCATTTGCATATTTTCATAAGTTATTATTCATATAATAATTTTAAATCATGTAGTGACCTTACGTACTTAAATTTTGCGTGATTTACAGATTATCATGGCACCTAAGAAAGTTCCAGCTCTGACCGAAGCCAATATCAACCGTCTAATTCAAGAATGTATCGATAAGGCCATTGCTGCTGAAAGGGAAAGAGTCCAAAATGAAAATAACCTTGAAGTCCCTCCTCCAGCTCCAACTCCCACTCCAGCTACAGATCCAGCTGCAAATCCAGCTCCAGGTTCAGCTGCAGGTCTAGCCGCAGGAACTGCTACCCGAGAATGCACCTTCGCGGGATTCCTGAAATGTAACCCTACTAGTTTCCATGGTAATGAAGGAGCCATAGGTTTAAGTCGATGGATTGAAAAATCTGAAAGTGTTTTTGATATTAGTAAATGTGTCGAGGGAAATAAAGTCATATTTGCCGCTGCAACCCTCCAAGACTTGGCCCTAACCTGGTGGAACAGTCAAGTTGCCTCTATGGGACGTGCAGTTGCCAATAGCAAGTCTTGGACAGAAATGAAGGCCATGATGACGGAGGAATTCTGTCCTCCTGAAGAAATCCAAATAATGGAGGACGAGTTATGGAACCTGAAGGTTAAGGATTACAATATCACCGCTTACACCACTCGTTTTAATGAACTAATCTTGTTATGCCCTAAAATGGTTCCCACAGAGAAAAAGAAAGTGGAGGCATACATACAAGGGTTATCTGGTAATATCTAAGGGGAAGTGACTTCATCCTCCCCTACTACTTTGAGCAAAACTATTAGGATGGCTCACAAACTAATGGAACAGAAACACAAGTCTAAGATGGATAGAGAGGCCGAGGCAAAGAAGCAAAAGTGGGAAAGTTTTCAACCTGAAGGTAATAGTGGTGGCAATCGGAACAATCAACGCAATCAAAGGAATAACAATCAAGGCGATTGGCGAGACAACAACCGTCAATATCAACCAAATCACCAAAGACAAGGCAATGCGAGAGCCATGACCGGTGCCCGGAATAATGAGATTGATCAAGGAGGACCAGCCCCAAAGTGTAATCATTGTAGAGTCCATCACTTCGGAAACTGCCTGGCAAAATGTAATAAGTATGGAAAAATCAGACATAAAGACAGTAACTATAGGGGAAAAGGAGTGACAGCCGGTGCACACACTCAATCAATTCAAGCTTGTTTTGAATGTGGAGACAGGAATCACTTCCGAGACCAATGCCCAAAACGAAAAAACCAGAAGGAAGGGAATGCTACGGGTCGTGCCTACGCGATCAAAGATGCCGACAAAGCTCAAGGACCACATGTTGTCACCGGTATGTTCCTGGTTAACAATTGTTATGCTAACGTATTGTTTGATTCAGGTTCTGATATGAGTTTTATGAACATTAGCTTTAGCCATTTGATAGATATTAAGCCAGTTAAACTAAATACCAGTTATGAGGTCGAACTCGCTAACG